>OY744516.1:90422315-90437315 GCA_963556195.1 Sepiola atlantica
AGGGTGCCTCAGGCAATTAAGCATTAACTAACTCCTCCCCAAAGCGAGAAGGCAAGGCCTGGGAGAGTAGACCTCTTAGGACTACGCAGAACGAATACAACAGCCTGACAGATAAAAGGCCACCATAATAGCCTAGTCTCTGTCAGACTGATTGTCGAGGACGGATCTTTGACTAATATTCAATGCATACCATCTGAAGTAGCGTTGCTACTTGACTAGTCCACATCCTTCACACCTTAAGCCTTCAGTAAATATCTCCTCAATCGTCTCCACTTCCTGTATATTCATTCAAGGGAAGTAACTCATCTAACATATTAACACTTTCAATTATGTAAAATCATAGAAAATTTTAGTACTAAAGAAAAGATTACAATTTGAACGAGAATTTGAATTAAAGTAAATTTATATGAATTAGTATATGGTACGACTTTTAACCAGCTCGATTCTGTTGTTGGCATTGGTTTTCCCAATTCTTTCCAGAGTTAGGTATTTACAAGAGGGACCACGTGAAGGTTGCTAACATCCATAAGTGGAAGTAGTGCTATGGAACTGACAGGATTTGAACTTGCCACACCAAGGTCATCAGTCTACATCATTATCCACTGCCATACCCATTCCAAGATTTAACCTACGCACTCAATGTAGCCACGCTCTATACAGGCAGTAGCTTCCAGCTATGCACTATCCGTTTAGCAAACCGAATGTTTCCTGTCAGACTTCAGAGCTAGTTGACTACAGCTGTAAGGCAAAGGAGTGTATCGACATTTTACTACAAATAAGGTGTAAGCTATAAAAAAAACTTACCTGTTTTGATTCTTCATTTTTGTTGCAACATCTTTTACATTTGGGAACCAGTAAAAGAAATTAACAGTACATAATGGTCCATTTTCCCACCCCCTTACATCTATCATTGTGCATTTATATCCTGGCTTTCTTTTGTTTTCAATTTTCTCATCTTTTGTTTTTGCTGGGGATGGGGCATTCTACCGAAGAAGGGCCGCTTTCTCAATCAGGATCCCTGGACCTTGGAATAGACTTCCAAGAGAGGTAATAAATGCGCCAACAACACAGCAATTCAAGGTGAATTTTGACAGGTGCTGGGCTACTGTATCCTATTCTGTGTAAATTTTACCATCTGTTCCTTACATGGCAACTGAAGCATGCTTGTTTTATTTTTTGCTAAATTAATTGAATTGACTTGAATTCATCTGCTATTTCAGAGACTCCAACCGAGAGATCTTTTTAGGATTCTAACCGTCCCTTTAAGCACAATTGTTTGTATCTCTCTTGCATTTGTTTCACCATGTATATTCGCCAGGTAGTTTTTGAAACTCTTTTTCATGAAACAGTTCTTTCTGGTACATGTTCCCAGGATTTGCTGCTACACTAGATATTCAACTTTTTACAGATGGTTCAGTGGAGATATTTACACACTACATTGTGTCGTGCTGTATAGTAGCCATCGCTCAGCAGAACCTTACAATTGAATGTCAGGTGGCTCACATTCTCTACTTCTGTGCGGCAAAACCTGCATTCGTTGTCTTTGCTGAGACCACTCATCTTCTTAAAAGCATTCATCATCAAGCCTTGATCTTGTGAAGCCATTATTATTCTCTCCTGATCATAGTGGAGCAATCCTCTTTTCAGCTAGTCTACAGAGCCTTCCTTATCCATATATTCCTTGGATAGTTCATCCAGAAAATATTTGGCACGTTGTTGATTGGCCCATTTTTCCAGTTTTCTACTATGGAAGGGCTTGGTGTATTTTTGGCAGCTCTTTTGGGATATTTCCATGGCAGGCTTGTTTTGTGTTTCTGTCTCATTGGTAAGACAGTCTTGTCCAAAATGTTTGACCAGTTTTGTGATTGAGGTCGTTCTACTGGCTCTTGTTTCTTGATGTTGATGTACCATCATAAGGTTTGGGTTCTGGCAGCTCAGCAGATATTGGCCAGTGCTTACAATAGTGGCTCGATGTTGATGGTGAATTTCTGAGAGACCTATACCCATGCCCCTCTGACCAGATACAGCCTTGGCAGACACTGGTTTCTGTAAATTGGCTGACTGTGAAAATGACCCCTAAAATGTAATTAGTATGAATTAGTATGGTACGACCTTCTTGACCAGCTTAATTCTGCTGCTGCTGTTGGTTTCCCCGATTATTTTCTAGAATCAGGTACTCACAGGAGGGACCAGGTGAATATTGGCAACATCCCTAAGTGAAAGTGTTGCTATGGAACCGACTGGATTCGAACTTACCACACCCAAGTCATCAGTCCGCCACCTCCACCGCAAATTTGAATTAGGAGGAAACGAAAGAGAGATAGAGAGAGAGAGATAGAGAGAGGGGGGGGGGATAAATTGGAAAATGAGAGGCGATTTTTTAATTCTCTTTTAATTTACCAAACTGAAAAAAAAAACTTTTTCACAGAAGAGACTAGTCTCTCTCTACTTTACGTTATTTCTACTGACTGAGCTCTAATCTTTCGTTCCTCCTTGTAAGACATTCACGGCAAGAACTTATCTAACCGTTAGGAAAAAGACTTTCTCTATCCATGTGACTAACATCAGGCGGAATTTCCATGGACAGAACTTCTTTGTAACGGCTTCCCATCTGTGGAACACATTATCGCGGGACTGAAATTCTTGTCATAATCCTCTCCATATTCCATAGTGTTCCTAATCTTTCGTCTGAAAATCATTCTATCTCAATTAACCTTATCCTCGAGTGGCTTTTGGCTTTGATAAGTGGTAACCCAATAATTAAAAAAAAACGGAGGTTCTAGAAGTCTTATAGGCATGCTATGTAAATAAACTGGATTTAACCAGGTACTTTGGGTGGTTAACATTGTATTTCGGGAATGCTATAAAACAGGGCTGTCTGCTAGAAGAGACAGTGAATATTGTATGTATGTATTGCCTCTTGATTGAACAAAATCTCCAATTAACAGTTTCCTTCAACCAATGAAAATGCAAGAAATATTCTCCACGAATATTGGCGTGTAGTGTAAAAAGCTAAACAAAGCGTTTCTCTTTCTCTTTGTTCCATTTTTTTTCGTCCCTCACGAACGTACGAACGTACATGGGTACGTCCTTACAAGCTAATTCTGGTCCCTGATCAAAAGGGCTACACAGCCGAACAAGTGACTTTCACAGGCTTCTAAACACAACACCAGGTGAAGCACACACACACCACATGCACACAAGTTAATAGACATAAACGCTCACACTAACTAAATTGTTCTATCATAAATACATACAGGTGGGTAGATATATAAAAGATAAGGCCATCAAACCAGACATTGTCATCTGGAACAAACCTGAAAGTACTGCTCATTATTGATGTAAACGTCCCGAATGACTAGAGCTGAACGCAAAAAATAACCAAAATATCAGCACCTCAAGAATGACTTAAAAACAACATGGTCACTGAAAGAAAGAAATATCATACCGGTTGTGGTAGGGGCAACTGGTCTAATGAAAACAAACTAATAAAGTACTTAAATACAATCTCTGGAAGACCAAACTGTAGGGAAGTACAGAAAGCAGTCCTAAAATGGACAACATCTATGCTTAAGAGAGCCCTCGGATATAAATTTAACTGATAGGGAAATCATTGACTTGTTCACCCAGTTTCAGTCATGAATCTCCAACAATCTTTGTTTTATTGCCCTTTAATGATATGGGGGATACTTTTGTATGTGGTACGATCCTGAATGGACTTCACACTCACTCAGATTTTTGTCTGTGTAGTTATCTCAAATATAATTTTTATCAAAACAATCCCCAGAATTTTCCTTAACTGAAGAGCGACATCACAGCCAAATCAGGTCAGGGCCAAGCGAGGAGTGTGTCAGAGTTATTGACAATTTTTCATGTCGTATCCAGAAGTGATTATCATTAATCAGTGATAAAAAAAAGGACTGCTGGACATTCATGACTGAAACTTGGTGGACAAGTCAGGCATAGACTGAAGTTTTATCGTACCAAATATAGTTGGATTACAGAAAAGATTGTGAATTTTTTCATAATTTTTTTTTTTAATAAAATAAATAGTTTATATTAAAATTAATTTATTAATTAATAAATACTGAAAATTTTATTAAGATGATTTTCTTGTTAAGAAAAACAAATTACTTTTACTTTGGGGATATTTTAAGTTGGATGCCTCTTAGAATAAATGTGGTATTGTGGTAACTGCAATTATTCTAGCTAAGAGTAGAATAGACAGTGTAAGATAGAGGATGACCAACGATCCTTATTTCTCCACACTTTTGATGTTCTTGTGCCTAATTTGTTAAATTGTCTTTCTGTACTTTATAACAAATAAATATTCAAAGTTTAGTATCTGTTCTGTCCTCGGTCGTTGAAGAGATATCCTTCTTAACTTGCATTTTTTAATTTTTGTCCCATCCAGAGTTCCCCCCTTTTGTGGAACTGGATATCTCCTACATAAAAAACGACCTTGTGTCTAACTTTTCCCTCGTGGGGACGCAAGTAAAGAGGGACCCTATTTCAACTCAGACAAAGTTCGATATTATTGTAGATTAATACTCTCAGCTACCCCCTCCCCCAAAATGAAATTCTATTTTTATGTAGGCGATTATGTGTGAATACCCTAAAAAACTTGACAGACCCCCCCCCCCAAAAAAAAAAACAATAATTTTAGAATGTATCGTGAGAGATCAGTTTCGCATATAAAATGAACGTAAAATTATCCCACATTTTTTTTTCTATTGAAGATAAATTCTGTGCGTTTTTTTAAGGGGGTGTCTACTTTTTTTAGCCGATTACATGTGGTTTTACGATCTTGCCAGTTGGACCTAGGGTTATTGGTAAAAAGATTTAGTGAACAACCTTAAAAAGTTAGATAGGCCTGGAAATGGGGGATCATTTCAGTTAAATTTATATATGAAACTGATCTCCTATTCTAAATTCTAATTAATTGTCTTGGGGCTTTTGTTTTTTCTTTCTGCCAAGTTTTTCAGGGTGTTCACACGTAATCCTACAAAAAAGTAGAATCTCATTTTATGGGGGGGGGGGAGCTGAGGGTGTTAATCTACAAATTTACTCAAAGTTTAATAGAGAGACCCTCACTCCACAAAAACATCCTGATCCTCTCTCCCACCCCGCTACTACTACTGCTAATAGTAGTAGTAGTAGTAGTAGTAGTAGTAGTAATTGTTATGACGTGTACAGTGAGGTAAGCACAAGAACCTGATAGCAAAGGCATGTTGGCATTTTTTAAGATAACGTCAGAAGGACTAAGTGGATACTTCACACATTTTTCTGCAATCACTTCAAGGTAAATGATTACAGAAAATTGTGTTTTATGGGAAAAAAGAAATTATGTTGTTCTATTTATTTTAAGAAAGGTTTTATCCTTTTTCTTTCTATTTTCTTTCAATCTTTTATTATTTAGTATAAAACTGTCAACATACGGCAAGCATGACTAATATATATATATATATATATATATATATATATATATATATATATATATATATATATATATATATATATATGGTACCATAGGTTTCAAACCTAGTGCAGTCACAGATCGAAAATTAATATTTCGTTGGGTTTGTTTATATTTATAAACAAGCCGTGCCGGCTATCTTCAGCCATATTTAATTTCAAAGAGATTTCGGAGGAACCTCCGAAATCAAATATAGTTGAAGATAGCCAGAGCGACTTGTTTATAAATATAAACAAACCATACGAAACATTAAAAAAGCCACTCGAGGATAAAGGTTAATGAGATGAAATGATTGTCAGTTGAAAGATGAAGAATATTATGAGAGGATTGAGAATGATGAATAGAATGAACAAAATTTGATTACTTATGAGGACAGTTTATGACAAGTATTTGTTGATGTTGGATTTGAAGACGACCATGTTGTAGTCTGCAACGAAGCAGTCCTGCGGTAGCGTGTTCCACAGATAGGAATTTCTTGGAAATTAACTCTGTTCATCGAAATTACGTTTGATGTTAGGCATACAACGGAAGAAAAGAAAGTTTTTTGCAATTATGGTAGAAAGCCAAGTTCTTGCTGTGATTATCTGTCTAGGCAAGAAAGAATCAGTTGTGACAACAGTTCTCCATCTTAGGACATATCTGACTCAAGGCAGTTGTATCGTTAATTAAAAGTTGGGTAAAGTGATAGCAGAATCCATGACCAGATGTTTATAGACTTGAGAATGATGTTTATTGCATCGATAATTCTGTGAACTGGCAAGGCACCTAATCAATGCGATAAACATTGTTGCCAAGTCTGTAAACATAAGGTGTGAGATTCCTCCTTTACTTTACCCAATTCTCAATTAACGATCATACCCCCTAACCCCATTTGTTATAACCCCAACGTCAATTACTACATTTTTGCGCCCATTTGCAATAATGGGGGATATATTGGTGAGACAGGCACCCAATTCCGCCTCAATAATCATAAAAAAGGGATCAGAGACAACTCAGCTCATTTATCGGTCGCATGGCACCACAATCTACTTTGAAGTCTGATTGTAATAGAATGATTTTTATATAATCATTCTATTACAATCAGACTTCAATTCCACACAGTAATACAGAAAATATGAAAACAAATGAATATACAAATTATATACACACATTGATTTATTTTTATTTTTGACTGACAAGGGTGAAGGTCACTAAAAATTTTCCAAGTCCCTCAAAAACGAAAAAATATATAAGAATATATATTTATACATACTTCTGACTGAGTGATAACAAAAAATGATTTGCAATGGTTATCCAAAGAGGCAGAGAGTGCTAAAAATCTGGGGAGGGAAGACTTCTTGTCACTCAGACTTCGGGGAACACCACTAGTTACTGTCAGTGAGCAGTCACTGATAATGATTTGTGTGAAAACTCCAAGTTAGTAAATAATAATAATAATAATAATAATAATAATAATAATAATAATAATAATAATAATAATAATATAAAGAACTAAAGAGACTTATTATTTTTAGTTATGCAAGAAGAATGTCTTAAAAGATATGTCATAATTTTTTCTCTCTCTTTCTTCCTTTCTTCTTTTTTCTACGTTAATTTATATATTTATTTATTTAGAAATTTTCCTATTCCATTTTTATGTCTGTTTTTTTTTATTCTCTTTATTCACTTAGGGCTGTTTTACGACCTGATATTTAAGTAAATTATACGTATGTTCTCCTAACTCTGTTGGTATTAAATATGGTGTTCAATGGGAACCTTATGTTCTTTTCTGAATGTGCATTCATATATCCTCTAACAATGTGAATGTTTTTATTGTTTTATTCTGATGTTTCTGGACACGATTTTGGACTTCTAAAGAGTCGCACGTATTGAAAATCCAAGATATATCTCTATATTTGGTTGTTCATGTGTAGACGAGACGGTCCGTCAAGTATATGGATTTTTTTTTTAAATGAATAAAGTCTTGGTTCCTGGAATCTAGAATTCTATTATTTATATATATATATATATATATATATATATATATATATATATATATATTATTTTAAATATTAAAGTGTTTTTCACTTACAGTGACGTCGTTTCGGACTCGCTTACCGTCCTCAGTGTAGGAGTGGCGGAAAGGCATATAAAATAAAGTAAAATCGATGGTTAAAATCTGGATGAAAAGGAAATAAATAGGTCGGAACAAAAAAAAAGACGGTCAGTAAAAACATATTTTAATTCATGTGTTTTGGGGTGAATATCCAAGCTGATGACGAACGATTAGAAAACTAATAGCGAAACGCACATGGTGTGTGTATGTCCACGACTAGGACATATAGGGGTTAACAGCTCCATTAGCAAAAAAAAAAATGAATGATGATGATGAGTACGGATTGTAATTAAGGCTTTGCTTGCGTTGTTTTTCTTTGTTTTATATACAGACACTGAGGGTAGCCACACTAGGAAATAAATGCATAGGATATAGGAGTATTTTACAAATATCTTGGTAGTAAGCCGTAACAATGGTATGCTGGAAATAAAAACAGTTTTTTGTGGAATTATGTAAATCTGTCCTTCCTAACATTTGACATGATTTAAATTAAATAAAAATATTATATATATATATATATATATATATATATATATATATATATATATATATATATAATTAACTTGTTACAAATATCCAGGGGGTATGAATCCGAAGGAAGTTGAAACCGGGTTTATGAGAGTGCTCAATGAAAATTCAGAGCAAAATATATTTTTTTTGTTGATTTTATTCCATTAGTTGCGACAAAACATATTCTGTTTCGTTAACACTTGCAACTTCTTCAGGCTACAATGGAATCCAAATGGCATAAGTTTTTAAATTCACCTCAACAGGAAATTGAAATTGAAGATACATTGGAGGGGGGAGGGGGACAGAGATGGAGCTCTGTCTATAACGGTGACATGAGACATGAGAGGGGAGGGGGACCCCAACAAGTCGTGTTTCAAAATATTGCGTGGGAGGTTTTCACGTGTTTGGGCCGTGGTGATCTCAATTCCAGCCGGGGCGACGTGGGGGGTGGGGGGGGGGGGGCAGAGTGAGTTAAATTTAAAATGAGAATAAGATTATAATTATAACCGTCATTTTTATTTTAATAGGTAATTATCATGTGGATAAAAATGTTTGATAATTTTAATTTAGGGTATTAATTGCTACTTCTGCATTCTATTTATTCTATTTTAATGTAGTTATTCATGGCTTGTTCATTACTTGTAGTGAATTTTGTTGTGATAATATTTTTTATATTGTGATTATATTATACTAAGATCAATACTAGTGGAATCATTTTATAAAAGAAGTTTAATGGTGTTACCAGTTTTAGCATTAACAAAACCGATTACGATAACGACAATGATAACAATGCCAATCATACCTACGATAGTCGCAGTGATAATAGCCTTAATAAAAATAACATAAAAAATAACTAATAAACAATTAAAAAAATAATAAAAATAAATATAAATAAAAACCAAAATAACAAGATAATAATAATAATAATAATAATAATAATAATAATAATAATAATAATAATAATAATAATAATAATAATAATAATAATAATAATTATTATCACCATCATTACCATCCTGCTACTTGTGAAGTCATTGGGCGAAATAAGTCTACAAGTGATGGTAGGCTTTTTTAGTTTTACTACTAATGACAAGGACCAAGTACCAGTCAATAATTAAGTGTTCAAGATAGTAATCGAAGGGTTAAGTAATTGAGATTAGATTAGTCTAAGTGATATCAGTGTTAATAGCTATCCCAGTTATGGGTTTATGTGGGAGATGATTTTGGTAGAATTGGTGGTATGACTGAGAGGCTATTGAGGCTGTGCATTATAGGTAGTACTTAGAGATTTGATGTTATTGGTAGTTTAGAGGGGTGGTTATATATTTATAGATTTATAGAGTCATCGGGACTTGTTGGGGTGGGGTTGGGTGGTAAATTTGGGTAGGTGGGTAGGGGGTTATAATGTGTTTTGGGGTAGTGTATAATGGGGGGGTTAATGTTATCATTCATTTTTGTAAAAAAATTTTAAAAAAAATTTTTTAATAAATTATGTTGGGAGTTAGTGTGGGGTTAAGGTGGAGTATGTGGGTTGCTAAGGAGGTAGAGTCTACTATGTTTACAGTTGATAGATGTCTCTTGTTTTCTATTTAGGAGTTTGTTTTTGTCCTTAAAGCGGATAATTTCCAGTTTTTCATTTAAACATAATCTACATGGAGAGTTTATCTAAGTACTACCTATAATGCACAGCCTCAATAGCCTCTCAGTCATGACTAAAAGCTTTTTTCGAATGTGTGTGGATCAACGTAGCCATATGTTTGTATTATTTGGATTATTTGGACTATTCTCATCTTGGATGTTATTCTCATAACGTTTCAGCCGATGTAACCTCCAACCTTCTACAGGTGTATCTTGTCGGAATTTCGAATGGAACTCTTTATTCAATCTATGGGAGTAGCATTCTCTCGTTCTGTCAGGAATTGCCAGCCAGAACTTTTCTGAATACAGCCTTGGACTGTATTGGGGACTCACGCTCCAGATTTTTCTACAGGGTTGAAATATTATATATATACTCACTCATAGGAAAGCAAATATTACTCATGCACTAGTACTGTTGAGAAAGATGTGAACTGATAATGTCTCTCCAGGTATCGCAAAATAACAACTTGCATTTGAATAATTGCATGCAATGATTTATTTACGATAGGAATTGTGCTTTGATATTAAATCACCTACCCAAGATCTTTAATATGCTATAAAAAAATGATATGCCATTAAAAAACTTGATATTCCATTAAAAATCTTTTATATGCCATTAAATAACTTTGATATGCCATACAAATTATATGCAATTAAAAAGGTTGGATATGCTATTAAAAAGCTTTGGTATGCCATTAAAAAGCTTTGATTAGAAAATGATATGTTATTAAAAGTTTTGATATGACATTAAAAATGATATGACATTAAAAAGCTGTTATATGACATTAAAAAGCTTTTATATGACATTAAAAAATAATATAGCATTCAAAAGCTTTGATATGACATTAAAAAACTTTAATATGCCATTAAAAAGCTTTGATATGCTATTAAACAGATAAACTGCACAGATTGTACTCTAAACATGTTTCTTTTCTTTCTAATCCAACAGGGGACGTGGCAGTACCTGAAAACCTTCGGCAAGGTACCATTCCCGAGAAGAAACCATGGAGTTGTTGTCGTCGGACAAAAGGCTTTCACATTTGGAGGCGAATACACAAATGACATTCCAATTGACAACGTCGTCTATTGCTTGAACTTGCAGACAGGTGAATGGAGCCGCTTTGAAGGGAAGGGAGATCAACCAAACGCCAGGAGTGGCCTCACCATGACGACCATTGACCATAACATCTACATGTTCGGTGGTCAGACAAGAGCTGGATTCAAAGACGAAGGTCTTCAAGATATCTACTGCTATAACACCTTGGATCGACGGTGGTCAGTTGTTAGCGTGTTGGAGGGTGCGCCCCCGGCACCCCGGATACACCATTCCATGGTCAATGTAAACGGCCAGCTCTATGTATTTGGAGGTTACGGGCTGGAGAATGATGCGCCATATAGCGATCTGCATTGTTTTGATCTATCTACCAACAAATGGAAGGTTATGCCGCTTTGTGAGAACATTGGAGGCCGTGTCGGAGCCAGGATGGCTGCCGTTGGTGATAAGATATATATTGTAGGTGGGTTTTGTGGTCAAGAACTTGGCGATATGTACTGTTTTGATACACAGGCTCAGTCTTGGGGCGTGCTGCCTGTTAAAAACAGCTTGCAAGGACGGAGCGTGTTTGGCATAGTTTCTATTGACAGCTGCATCGTGACCCTCTGCGGGAAACTGGAGTCGAGCAATGGGGCGGTAAATAACAGTCAATTAACTAACGAGTGCTGCGTTCTTGATACCGATAATCTCGATGCTGGCTGGAGAAAACTCTTAATGAATGGCAACGCCTCGCCCATCCCGAGAGCTTGGTTACACGCAGCTTCCACTGGTGACGGTAGTGTCGTTGTTCACGGCGGACTCTCTGCACAGAACCGGAAATTGTGTGATTCCTACTTTTTGCGGACTTCTGGCTAATGCGCATATATATTTGTGTTAGCACTTCTTTACAATGAAAATAAAGAGCATCTTATTATTTTTTAAATTCTTAATGTTGTGCATTGATACTTCAATAATTGAATTCATAGAATATTGATGCATTTAAATAACATACATGTATATATTTTTAAATTTAACTTGATACTAGACAATCTGTGACTCGTTGAGTCAGTATTTGTTATATATTCCCTGAAATGCAGTGAAGTCATTTTAGTATTTAATTTTCATTTAAAAGAAATAAAATGTTAGTTTCAAGATAGACAACACGCATTATATTCTTTAATTGGAAGTATGAGTTATTCACCTTGCTGGTTTATATCATTAGGTGATTATTTTTAAATGTTTCATAATATCAGTCGTCTGGCCCGGACTAAGCAATTTTCTAAATAAATTGTAGAAAAGTGCGTTAATATATTGCCAATAACATGGTACAACAATAACAAATGAAAATTGGCTAGGCAGAGTCAAAGTTCGATTTATCAGCTTAAATGCTACTTAGGTCTGACTTTGAAAATCTGACAAGATAACTTTGTATGTTAGCTTTAATATTATGATGATTGGAAACTTATTCTCTCTCATTTTAACTCTGTTTAGCACACACATGTAATTGTTGAAACACGGGTTTACATTGTGATGTCATAAGATGCCCTCTCTTATTATTATTATTATTTAGGTTAAATTTAGCGTTTTATTTTTTACAAATCAAATGCTAAATTTACAGCAAACTCATATTGAACACAAGCTGATTAAAAATAAGAATATTTTCTATTCTGTGTTTACTTTTTATAAGGACCACATGTTTGGGTTTCTTTCCAAACAGGTGGTCGCCATTTTGTGTGTGTGTCAGTATTTGTTATATATTTCTCAGAATGCAGTGGAGTTACTTTAGCTTTTAATTTTTCTTTAACAGAAATCAAATTTTAGTTCTAAGGTATTTTATTATATTATATTCTTCAATTAAATGTATGAGTTATTTACCTTGCTAATTTTTATTTTTAGGTAATTATTTAAAAATGTATGATAATATCAGTCATCTGTGATATCTGTCACTAGTAAAACAAATCTCAAGACCACTTCGACCATGAAAGGTGATCTGACAGGAACCACATCAGAGTTGTGAAAACCAAACTAAGATAAAGAGCTGGTCAGACATGGTCCAAATAATTTCACAAGTGGGTGAATTTAAATATATTTTTGGTTTCCAGAAGTAAAGAGTGCATTCTCCTGTTGGCTAATATAATTCAAGGGAGATAACTTTTGAATATTCTGAGCCAACATTACCATGCATTAAGTAAAATTTTAAAATAAAATAAAATTAACTTATATGTTATCAAAAAGCACCAATATTTTTACAGCTTGAAGTACTTTCACTAAAAATGTGACTATTTAAAAAAATATAATAAGTCGCTTTATTGATTGTAAAGAAGAACCATGTGTGTGTATGTGTGTTTATATATATATATATATATATATATATATATATATAAACACACATACACACACATATATGTATATATGTGTGTGTGTGTGTGTATATGTTGGTATAAAGAATATAATCGAGTATTGACATTTTTTATAAAATATGTGTTGAGTGAATATGTCTTTTTAGCCCTGTCAATGAGTTACACTCTCTGGTACAAATATGACAAACATGCAGACCCCTTGCAAGGAAAACTTCTTCCTTGTTCTGGCGAACAGTCATGGGACGTTTTAGACCTCCAACTGAAGTAGTTTATTTTCCACATACTCTGCACATAGAATCACCAGAGTCAAAAACTTCCATGCATTTGTCACTTCTTTGGTGACTTCTATGCCTGGCTTTAATGTGGCAAACTCTTCCACATTCATTACAGGTCAAATCAGTTTGACATCCCACACATTCTGATGGAATGATGCCAAACTTTTGCATGCATCTCTCTTGAGTTTCTTATGATGGATGCGATTCCTTTCAAATGATGTCTTATCATTTTGCACTGTCTTTCACCACAAAAAATTATCAAGAGGTAATTTTTACCAGCCATGCACCTTGCTATTTCATCAAAGTATTAAGTAAAATGTTGATGTTTGCGCTGAACTTCTATTCGTGATCTTAGTAAAAAGTGCTGAAGAAGTGACATGTTGGAATTCATATATAAAAAAATAAAACTATAAAAATAATTCCTAAACGTTTCTGAAACGATCGTACGCCAGCCCATTGTTGATCTTGAATTCTTGAAACGGTAGTGAATAATCTTGTGAATCTATTTATTTATCACTATTCATTCTCTCTTTCTTTCTTTCTTTATTTATTTCTTTCTTTCTCTCTCTCTCTCTCTCTCTATATATATATATATATATATATATATATATATAGAGAGAGAGATAGAAGAAAAAAAATATATATATATTACTATTTCATGTATCCACATAAAATTTTATGAGGAGATATAATTTTTTATGTATCAATTTTCAGTATTTACTTCAACAGTGCTCGATACGTAAGTAGAGCTAGGTAGTAAGTTATAAAAATATATTTATGGCAATTAAGCTACACAGAGGCTCCCGCGTTTAATCCCCGGGGGAATCTTCATACAAATTATTTATTTAAAAACTATACATTACAGATTCCAGAGATGTACCATGGTTTCATTGACACGGGTAGGTCTTTGCTGTTAAGAAAAAACCCTTACAACCCATCTCAAATCGCCACCTCTCATGGAAAAAGACGGTTCGAAAAATGGAATAGGCGACAGTGGGTTTTTTATTAACAGCAAAAACCTACCTATATCAATGAAACCATGGTATATCTCTGGAATCTTTAATGTATAGTTTTTAAATAAATAATTTGTATTTTAGCTCTCACATTCTTACAATCGAGCACATTATTGATTTCTTTTCAACATAACCTGAAACACACACACACACATACTCCTTTTATTACTTAGAGAGAGCCATTCTGTTGATTTCCAAGATAATTTCTACTCTGAAATAATAAGATTTTGCTACCGCGCAGGCTCTTCTAACCTACTGGATTATATAAAAGACATATATAAAAGGATTAAAAAGTCGAAGGGACTCGAGCCTCGGAGATATGAATACAAACTTTCCCGATAAAATGTTTTTATCTCCTCTGCTCATATCTGACCTCTTCCATATCATTCTGAAATATACTCGCCTATCGAAACTCAGATTCTCATGCTTCTATTTTTTCCAAATACGACTTTAGCAGCCGGACTCTGATTAAAATATTTCCTAAAATACTCCGCCCTCCCACCTCAAATGTCATTTCGTTTTGGGATTTTGCTTTGAATGCGGCATTGACCTAAAAACATAATTGGAAATAGACATTGTAAATTTCCTGGAAGGCTGCTT
>OY744516.1:90442315-90549815 GCA_963556195.1 Sepiola atlantica
GTGATTTACACAGCAGCCAGAAAGCGTCCAGACACCCTGTCAACTTGACAACAGATCAAGGCTATTCTCCACTGGAAGTTTTAAAGGAGGTTCGGCCCCTATAGCTCCCTTAGGTTAGGAGGGCACTTAGAGATTCAGGACCACCTCCCCAGAAAATGTTATACATATGATTTAAATTTCATAAAAATAGGATATATTTGACGTTTTAAGGGGTTGCTTTTATAGCCCTCTTAGGGGTGCACTTAGAGATTCGGGAACACTTCCATTGTCTCCCCGGTAAATTTGACATAAGAATCATGGCATCCGTTTAGTCTTGAGAGAGAATGGATACCTCCTGTAAGGGTGCCTGCGCGTATAATTGTGAAGCAAGGTTTGCACAATCTCCAACCACACTTCTCCTGGGTCGGCACTGCTTGATTTCAGTGGCAAAGAGAAATCCAGGATGACTGGAAACAATGCCGAGATAAGACGAGAGCACAAACCTTCATTTAAAATTGAAAAAGTTGTTTTCCTTTAATAAAAATGCTTTGTTTATATTTTAGACATAGTTTTTTTACGTTAGAGAGACGGTTAGGGAGTAATAATTATCAATGTTAATTATTTTAAAACGTTTAAGAATTAAAAACATTTAATAAATTATTAAACAAATGTTTTAATTTAAAAGGAAGGTGTATCGTCACACGGAAAGAAGGATATATGGAAACAGTAGGGAACCTGGCAGGATATGTTTCTATTTTCTTATAACTAGCCAATAAAAAATGCTTTCCTCATTTCCATTTCAAAACCAAAAAAATCTTAAATACAAAAATAAACGGGAAATCTTTTACAAGCATAAAATCGATATGAGTTATCTCCCTTACTTTGTCAGCATTAAACAACATAGGAGCAAAGTGTAGTACCTGTTCTGGTACTACACTTCATTTTTTTTGTCTTGAGTCCTTAGTCAATTTTCATTTTTGTTCCAATCAAGAGTTCCCCTTTTGGGGGAGCTGGAGTAACCCCACATTAAAAATGACCTCGTGTCTAACTCTGTCCTCGTAGGGAGGCAAGTAAATAGTAACATGAACTACCCTCCCCCATACACAGAAATCGACTTTGCTTTATATAGTAGATAAACGTAGGTTGTTTCCGAGGCCAGTCACCTGGGGGATTCTTTTTTTTTTTTTTTACTAAGGAGTCATCACTTGAGGATAAAGGTTAATGAGTTTGTCAGGTGGGCGGTGAGACAACACCGTGATGAATGGTAGTGATGGTGGATTTGATCAGAATTTTATTATTTAAGACGGCTCAACAGGAATTTGTTTACATTAGATTTGAAAACGACTATGCTGTAGTCAGCTGGGTAGCAGCCTCGCAGTATTGTGTTCCATAGATGGGTAGATCTAGAAAAGAAGCTTTGCCCATGAAAGTTTCGTTTAGTTTTAGGCAGAGCGCGCGCGAGAGAGAGAGAGAGAGAGAGAGAGAGAGAGAGAGAGAGAAATTATTGTCAGTTTTTGTAACTAGACGAGTTTTTGTTATAAATGTTTTACAGTGGCCCCCTGATTGAAGCTCAGTCGAGCACATGCCATGAAAATAACGATAGAGTAGAGAAAGATTAGCAACGTCTCTTCTGTGAGAAAGCGGTAGTAGGGAGGAGAAGAGAACATCACCCACTAGATTTCAAAGTCGGTTTTGTACTCTGTCAAGGAAGGAAAATGTGCTCTGAGCAGCACCTCCCCAAATGTGGCAACAGTACTCAATCTTAGGGCGTATTTGGCTTTTATACAGGTAGAGGATTGCGTCAGAGGTGAGCTATCTTCTGGTCGGTCTTACAACTAAGAGGACAGCTAAAAATGCGACAATGGCAAAGAAGGGAGGACAAACGCAGATGAACAGTGTAAAATAAAGGTTGTATTTATTGTACCAAAGGTACAAAAAGAAACAATGGAGAAGAACTGAAGGAAGAAGTTTGGTTACGTCTCTGGAATCAAGAAGGACAGGAACACCGTCTCTAGAAGCATGACAGCAGCAAAGGCTGGAATAACAAGGGTAGTTAGATACAAGGTTGGTATTTGATGTTGGGAAAATCCAGCTCCCCAAAAAGGGTCACTCTGGATTAGGACAAAAATTTTAATTGATCCAGTTTAGAAAGATTTTCCATCACTAGCCAAAGATAGAAAAGATGAAGCGTAATATCGGAATAGATACTACACTTTGCTCCTAGTCAAAACGCTTAGGAACGGTTGGCTATTCTCTGATCGTAAGATTCTTGATGGTCTCAATCGCCTGCCTGTATGATTTACACAAAGTGAGACTTCCTCTTCTGTCACTTTTTACAAATATAATATTCTGGCTTTTAAAATAAAACTTTTCATATTTTTTACGAGTAAAATACAATCTTCCGTTCTTTTTGTGTTGCTTTTTGACTACTTTGAAAAAGAGAACAATGTAAGGGGAATAACTCAACCTTACAAATTGTCGTTTTATTTCATTAGAGTTAATTCCCTTATAACTTGTGTTTCAAATAAATCTAACAGTTTAATTATTCTCTGTCTCTCGTTCATAATACACGCATGCGGGTGCGCATGTATATATATATATATATATATATATATATATATATATATATATATATATATATATATATAATTATTAAAAGGAAAAAAGTATACACACATTAAGGTTGTATACATTATAAATTATTTCGACCCTTTAATTAGGTCTCGTCAGACGTATAAACAACCACATCAAAAACCCAAATAATTAGAGAAATTGATCATCGTCTTAAAAGGATAAATTCACTTTGTTGATTGGTCGATGTAAAAAAAAAGGGAGTAAATGGTAAAATAATCGAGGAGGGGTGACAGAAGTAAAAGATTAATTTTACTCTATATTTTTACATATGCAGAAATATAAAAATATATATAAGAGAATTCGTTTTTGCTATTGAAAGAGATAAAATTTCGAATGTGAGCTTTATAGATAAAAATATAGGATGAAAGATTCGAGTGTTCACGATTAAAAACTCCGTTTAGTTATTTACAATTAAAAATCAAAGGACGAAAATGCAAGACGAAGATTTCGTCAAACTTTAATTCCGTATAGTAGATCATCTCGAATCTTGACGTCATAACCAATTAAGTTTTTGATCACTTCTAATCTAAACCGAAATTTTATTTATTTCAAATAGCAAAAACGAATTCTCTTCTATATTTTTTTATATTTCTGCATATGTAAAAAAATAGAGTAAAATTAATCTTTTACTTCTGTCACCCCTCCTCGATTATTTTACCATTTACCCCCTTTTTTACATCGACCAATCAACAAAGTGAATTTATCTTTTTAAGACGATGATCAACTTCTCTAATTATTTGGGTTTTTGATGTGGTTGTTTATACGTCTGACGAGACCTAATTAAAGGGTCGAAATAATTTATAATGTATACAACCTTAATGTGTGTATAGTTTTTTTCCTTTTAATAATTCTATTTTGCTCTGTTTAAAGGTACATTGAGCTCTTTTATTCGGATTCCCAACGTAATTGAAATCTACACACTATATATATATATATATATATATATATATATATATATATATATATATATATATATATATATATATATATATATATATATATTAGTTAGTTAGTAGACACATAATTAGAAATATGACTAAACATATTAAAAACCACACAGACCTTCGACTTTGGACCAATTCCCAAGCGACCATCGATTGGTTCAAAACCATTCCTAATAAAGAACAATGCCATTCACACAATTTGACATCACAGACTTCTACCCCTCCATCAACAAGGAAATTCTCAACAAAGCCTTATTTTTCGCCAAAACCTTTGTAGAAATCAACGATCTAGAAATAGATAGCATCCTCCATGCAAGAAACTCCTTCTTTTTCTTTGACAATAAAACATGGGTTAAAAAAATCTAACCCTGGGGACCTATTTGATGTACCAATGGGAGCGTACGACAGTGTGGACATATACGACCTGATTGGACATCTTATACTCTCTAAAAACCAAATTCCTAACCAAGAGTTCGACCTCTACCAAAACGACGGGCTATGCCTATCTCAGAACAAAAGCGGGCAAGAACTCGACAGTTTAGAAAGCAATTGACAGCATTCCTCAAAGAGGTATGATTTAATATCACCGTTGACACTAATCTAACTAGCGTGGATTTCTTAGACGCAACTCTGGACCTAGCTAATAACTCCACTAGACCATACCACAAACCCACCGAACAGCTCAGATATGTAAACACAAATCCTGCCCCCACTTATATTTAAGAACCTTGTACCCAAGATAAGCAAGAAAATCTCCCACATTTCATCCAGCCCCAAGATTTTCCAGCAAGCCGTCCCATATTACAACAAAGCCCTCTGTGAAAGCGGTTATAGCGAAGAAATCTCTTATATACTCACCCAACTTACCAGACAACACAGGCACAATAGGCAAAGAAACATTATCTGGTTTACACTCCATTAGTCACTCAGTGTCAAATGTAGCATAGGCAAACAGTTACTCCAATTAATAGACAAACACTTCCCACCATCAAATAAGCTCCATAAACTTTTTAATAGAAATACGATCAAAACGAGCTACTCTTGCTTTCCATCCCTAGGATCCATCCTAGCCTCAAAACCAACAACATCAATCAATCCCCCCAACCTCCGCTGCTCATGCAAAAGAGATGAGGTTTGTCCCTTAGGAGGAGGATGCACAGTCAGTTCCATAGTATATGAAGCTAAAGTCATATCCAATGTAGATACCAAGAAGGAAGAAATTTACATTGGAATGACTCAACGAATTTTCAAACAAAGGCTCTATGCTCAAAATAGGACCTTCAGATACCCGAAAAAAGACCACATCACTACCATAGCAACCACTATACGGGCTCTCAAGAGGTTCAACACCCACTATAAAATAGAATAGAGGATCATCGATAAACCAAAGTCTTATAGCCCTACCTCTAGGAATTGCCCGTTATGCACCACTAAAAAATTCAGGATTCTACAGACAATCAATAATTCTTCTATAAACTGTATGCACATTAAAATTGAGGTCTTCAAAAAATGTCCCCACAAAAGAAAATTTCTACTAGCTAGCAACGAAAATACATAACCCACTAATAACCCCGGAAGACCGATGATCTCCACATCATAAGAAATATATAACATACCCACCCCAAGACCTTTCCAAAATTTATCAATTTTTTATATACAAAATAACAGCTCCTCCTCCCCCAGATATATTGCACATGCCACAACCACACAGATCCGTACCAACCCCAATATGACCTACACTCACATCCCTACCAACCCCATCTATCACAAATATAACATAAATCATTAGATACCCCATCATAATTTTTTAAATATTTAACAGGATAAATACATGAAGCTTAATAGTTAAGTGCCTAGAAATATAACTATCAAACCCCATTAAATTAAAGAAATTATATATGACTAAGACTTTCGTCTCAGACAGACCCTACAAGAGACTCATAAACATTATTAGATAAAGCTAACAGAATCAACTAAATACAAAAATCCGACACAAATGCATATTGCAATGATAGTTAACACATTTCGATATCCCTTAGATAAACCCTTTTACTGATAAAAAATATACTTTCCTTCAACATCCAGCCATCACATAGCAATTAATACACTCAAATATAAACCCCCATGCATATACTTTTTAAAAAAATACAAAACTATAAAAAATAAGTAAAAAATAAAATAAAAAACTTAATAAATCCCACCCAGAATTAAACCCATTTACCGACAAATAAACTACGCCAGACAGTTATCCCCATAAAAATAAACACACCTTTGAAGCGGTAAAACAGACACATCCATCATCAATAATTAAACTATTTAAATAAAACCAAATTACGATTACGACCCATATATTAATATATATCCCTGACTCCTTGAATTGGTGATTTTTTCAAAAGGGACGCTTCAGCAATGCACCTTTTAACGGTGAATTCAAACGCCATTTCTCTCTGTTGTTTTCATTTCGAGACGCTGAAGATTCCTTATAGGCTATAGACGACTTTTAACAGTTAAAATAATCAGTCCATCTGGATGAAACCGCGGTATGCCTCTGAAGTATGTCATGTATAGTTTTTTAAATAAATAATTTATATTTAGCTCTCACTTTTTTGCGATCGAGCACTTTATTGATTTCTTTTCAACATAACCTGACACACTATATATATATATATATATATATATATATATATATATATATATATATATATATATATATATATATTGCTCTGAATTTTTATTGAGCACTCTCATAAACCCGGTTTCAACTTCCTTCGGATTTATACCCCCTGGATATTTGTAACAAGTTAATTATATATATATATATATATATATATATATATATATATATATATATATATATATATATATATATATATATATAAAATAATGACTGATCAAAGTTATGTCATTGTTTTTTGGTGTTGTTTTCATAGACATTTGAAGACTTTTTGCAAGATGTTTCGCTTTGATGTGTATGGTTTTCATTTGACAACAATGCTCTAATGATGGGAGTTTTGTTTACTGCCTGAATTTGTTCAAGTATGTTTTGAATTCTCCGAGAAACACTTGTTAGCTTTTTCCTTTGCTTCGAAACTGATATAAAATTACAGTATTATAAAACTTTGACTTGTAATTTTATTTATTTATAGCTCGATTACAAATTTATAGCTCTATTACAAATTTATAGCTCTATTACAAATTTTCAAATAACTATTTTAAAGGTTTGAATATTGAGCTTCATTTTGCTTTGGAATTTTATTTCCATAAGAATCGATCTGAACTATATAAAATAATTGCTTTTTTATATTATCACACACACACACACACACACACACACACACACATATATATATATATATATATATATATATATATATATATATATATATATATATATATATATAATGATATAAAAACATATATATATATATATCTACTAAGAACTACCACTTATGAAGGCTAAATGCCACAGGAGGATTAGGGTTTATCAGATGGATGGATTGTTGGTTTAATGATGAAAAATATTATAAGAGGATTAAAAATGATGGATGGAATGTACAACGTTTGATTATTTATGACGACAGTTTATGACAAGTATTTGTTGATATTGGAGACGACCATGTTGTAATCAGCAGGGAAGCAATCTCGTTGTAATGTGTTCAACAGATGTAAAGTTCTTGGAAAGAAACTCTGTTCATAAAAATTCTGTTTGAAGTTAGGCACACAGAGGAAGAAAGGAAAGCTTTTACAGTGAATGTAGGAGGACGAGTTCTTGCTATAAATGTTTTCCAGGGAGGAACCAGAGATTGAAGGTCTGGGGAGTTAGTGAATTGCACAATTTAATAAGATGTTGTAGTGACGGCACGGAGAGACCAAGGGATAAGTGGCCACGACTAGCATGCGTCCACTGCAAGGAAACAGTGGCTGCGCACAGGAGTGAACCTGGTACTGTTTGATTTTGCGGCGCCGGCCGTGATTATGCAAAATAGGCGTTTTTGGCAGTCCAAAAAAGCTGAATAAAAAAAGTGTCAGGACAGGTGTTTTGTTTGAATGCCACACAATTAACGCCATTCGTGTGTGTTGTCGGCAACATTATTTTCGTTTTGAGCTTCCACTTAGTTTTATTCAGGCGAGTACTGCTGCTGATACTTAGAAGGAACGTCTTATCTATTGTTGGTGTAGAGAAAAAGGAAGAAAATAATCCGGACCAGAAAAAAGTGAATATACGGAAAGCTGCATTGTGTGTGCCCTTTCAACTCTACATAATTTACGTGATTTAAATAGGAATTAATCAACCAAATATATCTTTCACTGTCGAAACTGACTCATGTAATATTGTAATAATTTTGGTTACCAGTCTGTGTGGAGGACGGGGGTGATGGGCTTTTTTTGTGCTGGTCTGTCAAGGCAGCAGGTAGGAAATCTGTAACTACTTTGCCGGCTGATTTTATAGTGTTATTTGTAGGCATTGAGCATCCTTGATCAGGCGGACATCCAAGCATGTTCGCTCTTTTCACCAAACATCGACTCTGGTGGTTTGTTCATGCCAGACAAATAGACGATGAGAAGATCCCCAAGGATCGCCGGCTCCAGATCAGCAAGAAGACTTGTCCAATGCTGTGTGGAATTGCATGTATCTGGATGACTAGTGGTACCTTAATGTTCTCTCTCACTCTCTGGTGACAGTGCGGATAGACCAAGGGATAAGTGGCAACGAGTAGCATGCGCCCGCTGCAAGGAAATAGTGGCTATGTGCAAGAGCGAACCTGGCACTGTTTGATCTCGAGGTGACGGTCGTGATTATGCAAAATAGGCGTTTTTGGCAGTCCAAAAAAGCTGAATAAAAAAAGTGTCATTTTTGCTCGAGGGACAGATCTTTTTTTGAACGCCACGCAATTAACGTCGTTTGTGTGTGTCGTCGGCAACATTATTTTCGTTTTGAGCTGCCACTTATTTGCATTCGGGCGAGTTCTGCTGCTGCTACTAAGAATGAACATCTTATCTTTTGTCGGCGAAGAGAAGAACAAAGAAAGTAATCCGGACCAGAAAAAGGTGAATACAGTAGGCCCCCACTATTTGCAGGGGCTATTTTCCAGATACACTCACGAATAGCAAAAATCCGCGAATAGATTTTGATGCCTCAAAGTTGACTAAAAATCAGGTTTTTGTACATTAGCATGTGGTTTTTTTTTTGCATTAAGGCCACAAAATTAGCATAAATTAATTCTTTCTGCATTCAATTTAGTTGATTTTGTTAAAATATTTCAGTTTCATATAAAATTCGCAAAAATTTGGATTACCAATGCTTTTGTATGAGCCCCATTTAATACGAATCCTACAGAATAATTAGCATTTAATTGTGTTTTTTTTTTTGTCATATTGGATTTAAATGATTATTCTATTTATAAGTTCTACCGAATTTATGAAGAAAATGTTAAGTCAATGCTTATGCTGAAATACCGCAAATTTGTGAAACTGCGGATGGTGAGCCCGCGAATAGCGGAGCTTAACTGTATACTGAGAGCTGACATTGTGTGTGTTCTTTCAACTCTAAATAATTTATGTTTCATCATACAAGAGAAAGGAATCTACAACGATTATTTTGTAAGAAAAAGGAGTTGTCCATTTTGTAGGACTTGTTTAGTTAGAAGAAAAAGGGATTACTATAGTGTTGCCGTTGGTAAGGGTTACCGTTAGCTCGAATATAAATTCAACAATTTAAATCAGTTTTATTCATACACCACTTCACCAACAAACAGCAAGGGACCATGTTTAAATAACAAGGAATACTATAGCACGTTGAGTCAGTGGGTGTGCATATATCTGCTCAATGGGTTGAGTTTGTCAGCCACTTGTCTCACATGCGTCAAGTCTTTTTTTCAACTGAGACAGGAACATTGCATATCTCTTCAGCTTGACTATCTGAAAAGTGGGAAAACAGTGTACAAACAGTTCAGCAGAAGTGCTTCTCACGCAATGTGTTCTGATTGGATAATGTATTAATCACTCTGTGTGGAAAAGTAAACTTGCCAACAGAAAATAGTTTTCTTTTTATAACAATTACGACATTATTTTGACTTTATTTCTTGATTGGAATTCATCAAAGAGATTCGTGTAATTTATATTTTTATACTAATGAGTCACCACTTACCAAGGCCAAAATCCATTTGAGGATAAGGGTTAATGAGATTGTTAGTTGGATGCTGGACAATACTATGAGATGGTTTAAAACAATGAACGGAAAGGACAAAATTGGATTATTAAAGAGGACAAGTATTTGTTGACATTGGACATGAAGGCGACCATGTTGTAGTTTGCAGGAAGCAGTCCCGCAGCAATCGAACACATACCATGGAAATAGTGATAGAGTAGGGAAAGACTAGCAACATCGCTTCTGTGAGAAAGAGACTCTCATCCTCTCTCACTGTATGTTGTTTGACCCCTGATCTTATTATATACATTATCCATCACTGCCGCTTCTGTCTGTCTGTCTGTCTGTCTGTCTCTCTCTCTCTCTCTCTCTCTCTCTCTCTATCTATCTATCTCTTTCACAGAAAACGACGAGATTTTTACATTAAACTGTAATTAAAAAAACAATTAAAAATTACTCTTTTTATTCAGTTTAACGTTTATTGCAAAACAAAAAATCAATTAAAAAACGACTTATTTTAATCAGTAACAGTTTTAACAGATGAAAAACAGTCATAAATAACTTTTTATTACTAAGTAACATTAATTGTTTCAGAAAGATTTAAAACAACAACAAAAAAGGATATTATTTTAATTACTCTTGTTGAATATTTTGGTGCCTATGATTGGTTGAAAGAAACTGCTGATTAGAGATTTTGTCCAATCAAGGGTCGATAATTAAAAAGAACATTCAATCCTGCTGCTGCTTCCCATACACTCTAGACTGAGAAAAACCCAATATCTGCAACAAAAGTGTTTTTATTTGTTAACTTTCATTCTTTTTTTTATCTAAAATATTTTCTTTATCAAATTTGAACCGTGAAGTAAATTTATAAATTATAAGACGAAAAGTGAAGTATTTGCTCAATAAAAAAGAATAGAGGTGGATGAGAACTCAGATCTGGAAGGCAAAGTTATTGTTTATCGAGAAGTTGTGGCGATACCATTGGAGCACAGATTGGAGCAGGTGGTAGTATGATTGCAAAAGTTAGGAGTGGATGAAGTAAGTGTAGGGAACTTCTGCCATTACTAACCAGCAGAGCTTTATCACTGTCTACAAAGAGAAGAGTCTATCAAACATGTGTATGCATTGTGATGATGTATGGAAGTAAAACTTGGCCAATGAGGATTGAGGACATGCGTTGCATGGAGAGAAAAGATATGAGAATGATACGATGAATGTGTAATGTGAGTCTTAAAGACAGGCTTAGTTCTGATGACTGCAGAGGAAGATTAAATCTTGATGATGATGATGATGGTGATGATGGTGATGATGATGATGATGATGATGATGATGATGATGATGATGATGATGATGATGATGATGATGATGATGATGATGATGATGATGGGTGTGTGTGTGGGGGGGGTGCAGAGAGAATGAAACTGTGGTAAGATGTTCAAAAATAAAACGTCCGGTTTTGTTAGGAGTGCCGAATTGTAAACGTTGGGGGGGTAGGGGGAGAAGTTCACGACAGTTGCTTTGACGTCATGTTAATATGAAAAATCAAATATTTGTGGAATTAAAAAGAAAAGAACCCTTATTTCCATGCGTAGAGTTTAAAAAATGAGAATTATCACACTTACACTTGATTGATCTGTAGCAGCCATATATTTTTATGTACTATTTTCTCTTGATATAAATAGACAGGTTTTTTCACTGGGTAATTGGCCCATCTGCCAATCAGATGTCTTGGCATAAGAATACAATTTGTTGGACTTATTATGACGCCCACACGTTCTGCCTTTTTCCCGCTTTTCAATCAGTCGGAGTTTGATAGCGTGCTGGCTGGACATTCTGTTCTTGGCTCTTCCAACTCACCCAACATCAGCGACAGGATGAAATCTACAAAGATGTGTGGTGCTTCTTTTTTGTAAAGATTGACTCTTACCTGTTTCTAATTCCTTTTTAGCACTTCTTCTTCTTCTTCTTCTATTCACTTAACACCACTTTTTCCTTGTTCAGAGGTCAAACGTTTTCTGATATCATACAAGCCCACTTTCCAGTTCTCACAGTTCAGCGGGTTAACTGTCTTCAAATTCCACTCTGTGCAGTCTTGTCTAATGACTGCTAGAATAAAAGGTATTTTCTGTTCACCACCGATGTCGCTTGTTGTCATCTACTTATTTCATCTATGAGTCGGATGAACATTCTATCAAATTGTTTTGAACATGGAGTTACATGTACCTTCTACCACAACCAAACTTTAATTATAATGAAGATGAATACCCCTTATATCTCTGGGCAGAGACTTTCTTAAAATGTGTTTGCTAATTAGCCGCCATTAAGTATTCTCTATTTTTCTCCCCCAAGCTGGCTTTGTTTTTTTGGGGAAGAAGCTCACATGAGCCTTCAATATATATATCTACATCAAACGCTACCTTTCGAAACAAAAGAAACCAACCACCTTTTCATATCCGGAAAGCGACTCTGATGCTCTTCCTCATCACATCACTTCCATTGCGCTTTTTTGTTTTAATGGAAATCATTCCAGACAACGCATAAAGCCACTTTATTTAAGGAGCTAAAAAGAAATACTACTTCAATTTTAAAAACTCGCCAACGATAAGTGTTAGATATATAGATTCCGACCCAGAAAACAGCAATTCTTCCCCTTTTGTCAGAAACATCGCTCATAGAATGTGAGGACTAAATGACAAAATAAGAGAAGCGAGAGTTATGAGGCTGCCGAAAGTAAAGTAAACCCAAGGTCCACTTTCTACTCTCCACCCCTTGATGATATAACTCTACTAATAATAATCGCTTAAAGCCTCCAAAATTAGTGGTCAAAATTGCACTAAATCTGGTATGAGGAGTTTTTGGAATACTGTGTCTGTCATAGGAATTCAAAATTAACATATGACTACTACTACTACTACTACTATTACTAATAATAATAATAAATAAATGAATGAAAATAATCGAATATATGAAGTAGAGTAAGATTTCCCCTATTTCATTGACCAGAATAGCTTCATAAAAATTGCCTCGTTTTCGTAATAAATTGATCCATGTCATGTTCGTGTGAATCGGTCAAAATACGTCTAGCTAAGATTAAGATAGACAGAGAATACCCCCCCCCCTACACACACCAAGTTGTCAATAAAAATTAATTATTTTTGCATGGATAGATTTTTTCCCTCGACGATGTTATAATTTTAAAGAATTTCGTTCAATTAATTTAATCACTAAACGATATCTTGTAATCATTACTATTAGCGACATTTACATGGCAATACAGTTGGGAAATTAGTCAAAAAAAACATTTATTTTGGTTTACCTCTCATTTGTGACCTATTTGCGTTAATAAATTAATATTTAATATAAGATATAAGCGTGTGAAAATACCGTAAATATCGATTCTGAGAAAAGTAACCCATGGATAGCCGGTTAGATACCTTACCTCCTGTGACTGTGTCTGCTCCATTGTTACTAATTATGAGTATTTATTTACTCCTATCCAGGAGTTAGGCACAAGGCCCATTTTATCTTACTCCCACAAGTAAGATATGACCCACGGTCGGGTCGGGAAAGTGGGGTTTAAAAATTGCCTGGGCAGCCCCGTCGGCATTCCCCGATAGGGGCGCCCCAGTGAGTAAGCAATAAACTTACTCCTCCACAAAGAGGGGAGGCGAAGCCTGGGAGGGTAGACCTCCTAGAACTGCACAGGACAGACCCATAGACCGGCGTAAATCAAGCCCCGAAGGCCAAGACAATACCAGTCTATGGGGTGCAGTATCCATCGGAACAGATACTACACTTTGATCTTAGCCAAAAGGCCAAGAAATGAGTAAAATTACTAATTATGAGTAGACAAACCATTGTAAATTGTTTTTGACTAATTTCACAAATGTATTTCCTTTAAAATAACTTATGTTGTCAATAGTAACGTTTACCAAAGATTAAAATGGCTGGCTTGTTTATAAAGAAACTTACAAGCATTCTGGTGAATTTAATTTCGTAATTAAATTATTTTTAAGTAGGATAAAAAAAAATCGTTATAGTATTTTACAATATTGCATTTTTTATTTTATTAAATAATCGATAAATAGTAAATACAAATTATATATGTTACGTGTGTGTGTGTGTGTGTGTGTGTGTGTGTGTGAGTCACGTATAGGTGAGAAACACACATCTACACGAGAAATGGTCACACAATTTTATTAATATAAAAGATAAATAATCAAGGGAGGTAACCATTGTACCAAAGGGAAATAATTCGCTAAAGTTGCTCTCCGGTCTTTAAAACGCTGAAAAGTCCACGATCCTCTTCAGATTTTATCCTGTTTGTTTTCCTGTCCCCTATCGTCATATTTTTGTTTCTTTCTTTCATTCTCTTTCTCCCTACTTCTTCGATTGTCTCATTATATTATCTACAGCGAAGGAGAATGTATTCGAATAACTCCAGCAACCCCTTTTTCGTCGACGATGAGATGGACGAAGAGTTCTTGAGGGGTTCCCGACGCCAGCCCGGGGGTGGAGCTGCCTCTTACTCGAGCACCGAGGAGAGGCGACGACATTTGCTTACCCAGATGGAGGCCTCCGAGAACCGACAGTTGGAAAGCACACAACGCGCCCTCGCTAGTATTTACGATTCGGAAAAAATGGCCATCACCACAGCCGAGGTAACGAGATCTAAAAAAAAAAAAAAAATGGCTTTTTAAATGATAACAATATATTTATTCTTTTATTATCTTGTTTGTTTGTCTCCATGGAAGATAACCATGCACAGTGGATGACGTCATCCATCAAACCAGAGGTGGAGATACGGCACTTGTGCATTTTAACATCCCCGAACAAATTTAGAAAGTCATTGTTAATATGGGGAAGGGGGGGGGGGGGTTAAACTCTTCCTTTCCCGCGGACGGAACTCTCCTAAAATAAAACAAAAAAAATGTTAAAATGCACAAGTGCCGGAGATCCTTTAGTAATTTTTATAGAATCACTCCCATCTCCAATCGAGTGTTTTATTGTGGTTTTATGGGTTTTTCTAGTGCCTTGATAACGATTTTGGCATTGAAAATCATCGCAAATAAGTAGTTTGATTGTTACGTCATATACAGGACCGGCGACACAGTTATAAAAGTGTGGGGGGGGGGGGCTCTCCTAAAAAGTGGGGGGGGGGCGGTTAAACACATGCATATATAACTTCATTATTGATGACCGTAAAGTGGGGGGGGGGGCAAGTCAAAAAGTGGGGAGGCTGTAGCCCCCCTGCCCCCCCCCCCCAAACTATAAACCCTAACCTGTTTGGAGAAAGATATGGGAGTGATTCTATAAAAAATACTGACCCTTTATGTATGGTGTTTTATCGAGATGAGTCACGGATTGTCCACTGATGTTGTTTGTTATCTTGCTACTTGTCAACGTGCACACTTCATCTGAAATGATGAGAGAAATGGAATGTTGTAAATAAGTAAAATAGAGAGAGAGAGTGGAGGGGGGTCTATTATGGTATCACAATATGTTCTGACTTTGTAATCCTTGCATGAACAATGGCAAAGTTAAAACATTATGGTACGTGACCCGTTGAGTCAGTATTTGTTATAGAGTAAAGTGGGGTATAAAGCACCACCTTTTTCATATTTTATTTGCATAAAAGATCGTTTTCAAAGTTTCTTTGGACTATCATGGGCAAAATATATTTGTGATGTCTTTGTTTAAACAGATAGCAGTTACCATGTGTTCATTCAGAAAAGAAAATATATTTATTGAATTGTTTAAAAACTCAGGTTAGCTTTCCACAAATTTCAGTCACATGTGGCAATAGGCACCACGTCACAGGGCATTAAGCACCGGCGCTACTGTGTGCAAAAATCACACAGCCATTCCTTATTTTGGAGGTCTTCCAGTGAAAGGTTGATGCTGGTGCACAGGATGTGATACCAGGAATCACAGATGTCACACTGAAGCCAGTTAATGGCATCCCCTCTACCACATCTGCAACATTCTTCACTGTCAGAATCCCCCGGTGCTGAGAGTGGGCTTCTTGATTGTGGTGGTCATGCTGTTTCCTGTATTGTTGTTCTTTTATCCTTACATTTCCCTTTTCCTTTCCCTCTGCCACGTCCTCTGGATGCTTTAGCAACCTCCTTTGCAGCAGATGCCTCCATGAGTCTGGTGATATTTTCATCTGCTGTGAGGCTCTTCACATATCAGAATCGCTGTATTCTAGCTGATTTCCCTCTTGCTGCAAATTGAAAGTGGGGAGTCATTTTTGAGAAAGAAGTATTTCAATGAATCAGATGAATATGATGAAGTCAGCAAGGAAACAGGCATGTCTGAGGATGAGGGTCAATGAGTTGGAATTGAGGATGAGGGTCCTGACTTCTTGTTGACTTTATAATATTTGGCTGCTTTATTGGCAGGTATCTACTTCTTAATGATAGCCTCATATGCAGCAACCATCTCCTTTGATTGACTCAGATTCCTCCTGTCTTCTTTTGATAGTTGCAAACCATTTGTGAACAAACAATTTTTTAACGGGGCATTAAGCACCTATATGGCCAAGTATTAGTATCAGTAAATGTTGACTTGTTATTACAAATTTCTGATTGTATATCACTTCCTCAATAATAAAAACAGGTCAAACTTAATCATGTTTCTTAATAATTAAATCACTTTAAGGGATTTTTAACTCTTTTCCTTCAGAAAAATACAGACATGGAGCATTAACACCACCTTTTTTCAAAGATCAGGATATTTTTTAAACAAATAAATTACACACAATGACATGAATTATGCTTAAATGAGAACCGGTACAAAGCAATTAACATACTAAAAGCATACAAAAACATGGCAAGTTGGATTTACAGCAGTTTTTTAAATTTGTGTGGAAATCATGATCACAGTTGATAGGCTGTGGATGCAGACCACCATGATACACTTTCCAGCTCTGAAAAATGAAAATCTGAATTAAATCAAGTGTAAAAATGTTTTGGTACTTACCTCTGATATATCTCAGTGCTTCCGCAGTAAAAGAAGTTTGCAGACTGAGTGGTTTTACAGAAATACAGTTTTATGCAGTTACCCTTCTGGAGCATAAAGTTGTGAAGTCTGTTTCAAAATGGCTGTAGATATGGAGAAAAAATAGCTTCTAAATTTGGCACAAAAAGACTACTTTTGTTTGGCTCGGTAAATGCTACTCATGAGAAACAAGGCCTGTGATTGGTCAGTGATCAGACAAGCTTGGTGCTTATTGCCCTATAAGTGCCATAATAATTCTTTAGAGAGGTTTGTAAAGGTTACTTAGTTGCTGGTGCCTAATGCCCCATGGTGCTTAATACCCCAGGTTACCCTATATATTATTGAATATATAATTCCAGTACTTGTAATGAATGGGTATCTCGAGGGATACTTCAATCCCGGGAATGGCCGTATAAGTTTACGATTTGAAGGTCCTGAAATAAAAATGTAAATAGGCCGTCGACACTAAGTATGCAAAAGGTTTTTTTTAAATTTAGCCCCTCAAAAAAAAAAGTTGAAAAGACTTTCCTCAAAAAGAAAAGGGTTTACAAATCGTAAACTACTTCGGCCATTTCAGGGACTGACTAGGATTTTCTGTCAAAGTATTGAAACCTTCTGAATACAAGTACCAAAATTATATATTTAATGATATATATATATATATAAACAAATACTGACCCCTAATTTTCATTTCATAGTAACCACTAATTTTCATTAAATTGAATTTTAAAAGAGGCCTTCTTCAGATAAGGATCAAAGTGTAGTATCTTGGAAGGAAATCATTCACTCCCAAACTCTGTACCTATTTCGTTTGCTCCCACTTTAAGTTCCACTGTTTCTTAAAGATTGACCAGTTTAGTTTTCGGTTGTAATCAAATCGTAAAACAGTGGGCGGTCTAGTCTTAGAAAGGGTTGGGAGGATCTTACTAACCTGTCCCTGATACTGTTTCTGTTTTTGTTTTTTGTTTTTGTTGTTTTACTCCCCATCGTTTCCCAATGAAATTGTACATATCTTTTGTAAATAAAATCATTGGGGATTTTTTTAAGTAGGGAAGTCCATAGAGTAAATGTGGTATTGTGGTGATTGCTGAAGCGAAAGTGATGGACAAATGGTGAAAGAATTAAAGGAACAGTGTTTGGACGAATTGTTTAAAATGCGTCTAGTTAAGAGTAAGATAGATAAAGGATGATCAATGCCCCCCCTTCTCTCTCACTACCCACATTTTTGATGGCCTTGTGCCTAATTTGTCAGTAAAATTGATTTTTATTTATGAATAATTGGTAATTTTATAGAATCATTCCCGTTTCCAATCAGGTGGGGGACGTATGAGGTTTTCGACTTCTCTGAGCATGATGTTGGCATTGAAATCATTAACCCTAATCCTTAACCACCAAAATAAGAGAACCTTGTGATTTGATAAAATTACCGAATAATTCAAGGTTTAGTGTCTGTTCTGTCCTCAGTCAGAGCAGGAGAGACCCTCAGAGACTGAGGCAATTTTTATTTTTTTCTCCTAATGCAGAGTGTCGTTTTTTTTTTGGGGGGGGGGGGGGTCGGTGGTAGTCGGATACCCTTCACTACATTCCAATCTTGTTTCTAGCTTTTCCCTTTTGAGGGAGCAACTAAATATGGATACTCGGGAATTATATTTCCATATTTACTGTGGTATTGCTTTGAAAAATTGGGTACAATTGCAGAATACTCCTCTAAGAATTTAACAGAGATTCTCGAGTTTCATCGCTAAATTACAGAATTAGCCAAGACATGCAGAAGATAAATTTTGGAGACAAATATTTGGAAAACCCTACCCTTTCACCATTTTACTTTTGCTGATTTCTGATTTGTACTCGTTTTTGGATAAAGAACATCACCCATCTTCTATTTCAGCAAACTCGCTTCCTTTGCTTTTTTTTTTTCTAATATTTTGTAAATATACCTAATTTCATTTTATCAGTCTCCATACTTCATTTGCAGTCTTCCTTCACCTACAAAAAAGCACTGGAACCCTACCACTAACCCTAGACTAATCCTAAGCCCAGGTGGTAACAACCCCCTCCCTAAATAAAGAGAATAATAAATAAATAAAAATAAAAAATTTATTTGCCTCCCCTCCAGTTGCAGCCCCCCTCCCCCCCACACACACACACACACACAAAAACAATTAAAAACCATTGCCCTCTTCTTGGCAATCAAGAAAAAATATGCAATTAATTGTTTGTAAAAAAAAAGAAAAGTTTTTTCTGTTTGCAGAGCGTTCGGATAGCTATGTACGTCAAGACTCGGGAATCTCTGTGAGTACGGAAATTCGTAGATTTCTATTCTGCACCAGCACAAAGAAACTGAATCCGTTTGGGTTTTCACTTTAATTGGAGCCGGATTTTAAAGTGTAAATGTCGGTTACTCATAACTAAACAGGATGAAGAAATCAAATCCGCACCACTCCTCATTAATTTATCTGCCTATGAACAAATTTTAAAATTTTAACATTTAAAGATTTGGGACAACAAAAGGGGACAAAATAAAATACAGGAGTGCGGTGGAGTCCGCTTTGTTGCTGTATCAACTGAGATCTATCTATCATCATCATCATTTAACGTCCATTTTACATACTGGCATGTGTTGGATGGCTTTTAGAAATTGACTTCCAAACTAACCTAGTTCTGACCAGGTCTTTATTTTATTTATAGATATGTGCAGAACAAGAGACTTTGTTGGTATGGTTACATTGAAAGAATGGATGAGAGTTCTTAGATTAGTAGATGTAGAACAGTTAAGGTAGCAGGGTCAGTTGGCAGGAAAACATGGAAGAAAGTGATAAGAGTTGAGAGTTGCTTCAGTTGAGTTGGTGGCGTGTGAAAACGGGGTCATTTTGAGATTGATTTGCTTGCTTTCGGTTCTAAAAAACAGAAAACCGAGAGTGGCTTACTCTTAGAAAGGGTTAGAAGGCTCTTACTAACCTGCCCCTGATTTTTTTTTTTTGTCCCACTCCCAATCATTTGTCATGAAATTGTAAATATTTTTTGTAAATAAAATTCATTCAAAACCATTTGGAATATCTTAAAATAGAGTATTCCATAGCCATTTTCTTAACAGGAGGTGGCATGGTGAAGTGGATAATGGTGTGGACTGGGTGTGCCAAGTTCAAATCTAGTCTGTTCCATAGCACCACTTTCACTTATGGATGTTGGCAAACTTCACCTGGTCCCTCCTGAAATTCTAGAAAGAATAGGGAAAACCAATACAAACAACAAGAATCAGCCGTCCCAAAAAATGATTTAGAACTTGCGTGTGAAACAATGGAAGGTCTACTTGTTAAGTTAAAGATTTGGAGGAATGCTATGATTTGAGAGTGAAAATTACCAAGACTAAAGTTATGATCAACGGTTGTAGTGTTGAAAGCCGCCAGAAAAAGGATATTTCCCTGACTCAGTTTTCAGGAATTATAGAAAAACTAATTCTGCTTAAGTTAAACCCATGCTGAATCGTTTCTTTCGATTGTAACAATGTTGTTTAGAAAAGTCATTGCCGGAATGTTCAGCCTGTGATATCTCGTTGTTAAGAGTTATCTGCTCCTGGTAATTCCACCCTTTTTAATTGGAAGAGACTATTTTGCCGGTCCCGGCAAAATAACGACCCCCTCGTTATTTTGCCGGCTTATGTTTTTTTTAACCTAACTGTTATGGCCTTGTGAAAGAAAGGGTAATGAAATAAATAAGGACAAATATTTAATAGCAATTTATGTTCATCGTCATCATCAGTTGTTATTCTGTCGGTTATTTTAATCTTTTGAATATAAAAGAAATATCTGCTTTTAATACAAAAAACATCAAAAGTAAAAATTAATTAAATGAACGAAAATATTACAGACAATTAGATTCTTTAGTCGGATTTAGAAGTAATTTGCGTCGGATAAAAAATGTTTTAGTTATTTAAGAAAAAAAATGATAGTTTTCATTCATTGATATAAAAAATAAATAACTCTTGTTAAGAAATCTGATTATTAAAAATAATTAAAGATAAGTCCCTAAAGAAATTAAATCAGATATACTTTTTTTTCAACAGTATGTACGTTTATATAATTTCAGTTTTATAAACAGTCTAAACAGCAATTTTAAAACTGATTTTTCACTATCTTTTAAGATAAATGTTAGGACTATTTCTCATCGTTTCACTAAATTAACCATTAAATTTAATGTTTTTCTTGCGATAAAATAACAACAGTAGTAATTGTCAATAATTTCAACTGCTGCATGTAACGACGAATTTTAATGCAAAGTTGAATTGTTTTACAAACAAACATTGTGAGGTAATCCGGTAGAGAGTTATATAAAAAAAAAAGTCGACATAAACTGGGTTCAAAGCGAATTATTTGTACTTAAAAACATAATTTGTATTTTGTTTACAATAAAAACAATACGTAAATGCATTTAAATGGACATAGAAATTCATCGTAGTTACTTAGTCTATGGTGAAATAAAACTTATTTTTTTCGCCGTATGAATTATTTATTTAATTTTTAAAAAAAGTTTTAATTATTTCTTTTTTTATTGGAAAAATGTTGAAATAAAAATAAACCGTTGACTCGTGAAATCTTCACTTTAATTGTAACAGTTAGGTTAAATAAACATGAACCGGCAAAATAACAGCCCGATTGTTATTCTGCCGGGACCGGCAAAATAATGAGGGGGTCGTTATTCTGCCTATTCGTTTTTAATTTCTATAATTTAGTATATTTTTATTGTCCAAGGGAGATTACCCATACTAAAAAGAATGACCTTTTTTTCTAACCTCTGAGGAGCCGCTAAGAGAATGTATTATTTTGCAAATGAATACAAAACAAATTCCAGGCAACACAGCTGTAGGAAAGAGAAAAAAAATTTTGAAGTGTTTTTAAAAAGGTATGGATTTGTTATATATATTATAAAGTGATGATCAGTGCTTGTAGTGTTGAAAAGAGGAGAGTTGTCCTGCTCGGTTTGTGGAAAAGTAGTCGTGTGCAACTCAATTTTTTGTGGTACTTAAGTTGTAAGCATTGGGTACACGAGAAGTACAGTCTAATTACAGTTAGGTTGAGAGATGATAACCAGTTTGTGTGCAAGAAGTGTAAGACAATGGAGATGGATGAGAACTTAGATGTGGAGAAAGTATATTTGGATGGCAAAGCTTTTGAGGTTGTTCACAAGTTTTGTTACCTTGGTGATACCATTGGAGCATAGAGAGAAGCTGGTGCTAGTGTAATTGCAACAGTTAAGAGTGGATGGAGTAAGTTTAGGGAACTTCTTCCATTATTACCAGTAGAGCGTTACCACTGTTGCCCATGGGAAGAGTCTATCAACATGTTTATGAAGTGTAATGATGTATGGATGTGAAAGCTGGCCAGTTAGGTTTGAGGATATGTGTTACATAGAGAGAAATGATATGATGGGTGTGTAATGTGAGTTTTAAAGATAAGGAATAATCAGGAATAATGATTGCATATGCAGAAATAAGTTTGCTTGCAACTATTTCAGATTATGACCAAACATAGCTTTGTTCAGATGCATATATTCATAAACAAATTATTATTCCAACATTGAATGAAAAAAAAAAGAAAACTAATTTGTTTTTAAGATTTTTTGAATGCCAAGGATGAATGATGTCATTTTGATAACTACTCGGCAAGAAAAAATAACTCTGCCTTCGACTATCTATATAATAATGCACTAAGGCATTTCATCCTCGTATGTACATTATCAAATTTCACACAATTTAAAAAAATGAGATCGTCCAATCAACAAAGATGGTGATTGGTGATTAATCTGATCTCTCTAAAGTAAACAATTCTGACTTTACCCATTTTAAAATGAATTGTTCCCAAATCAGATTGTCATCCAGTCGACTAAAACGGTACAATTTTAAATAAGCATGTTTCAGAAAGTGACATTTGTTTTCTTGATTTAAAAAATATTTACCTGACAATTATTTTTATGATAAGAAGACAGAATATTTATTGTTTTATAAAGAATTAAATTGCTATAATTTTAGATAAATAAAAGGACATATTTGTTTTTTATTTCTTTGAAGAATATTAAGCTGACAATGACAATTATTTTTATGGAAGAAAAAAGTAATTTGTTCTTAATAGTATTGACCCTGACAGACATTTAAGAATATTGTTTTTAACATTTGGCATAATGGTTAGTGTGTTCACTAATGAGCTGGGAGACCAGGGTTCAATCCTTGGTCAAGTCATACCAAAGACTTAAAAAAAAAACGGTACTTGATGCCTCCTTGCTAAACACTCAGCATTATAAGGTGAAGGATCAAATATAAGTGGAGTAATCTTAGGAAAGGAGTGGCTCCCTCCCCTACATCTCAGTGTAGTAGCTAATGAAAATGGAGCCTTCGGGTCGCTCTCGACTATAGTCGACCACACTACTTTTACATACAGATTGATGTGAAATTTCCACATGATCCCGTTAGTTCATAAATAAATTACTTATATAGTGTATGAAAAACAAGTTTGTTTAGAGTTATTGTCGCGGAATACCTAAAGTAATTTTGATAAAAATGATTGAAAATAATGACTATTGTAAAGGGAACATTCTTATTCCATATACAGTGACTATGCGGTTAAATAAATCTAACTACAGATACAGCACCAATTTTTATGGCAGCGTTGCTGGATTAACCATTTTAAACCTATTTCACCTTAATGATATTAGTTCATTAACACCCCAATCCATTAATTATGCATCTACTAGATCTCTAAAAGACCATCAATTTTATTTACTATTACTTTTATTCATCCCTAAAAACAGCACACTGACATTGAGATGTAAGGGGCTACTGTGAATTAGGGGCCAAGTTTCTAGAGGCACCCTAAGTGGGGTGTTGTGCAACGAGATGCTTGTTCACATTACCTTTAGATTTCTACATGTTGGTACAGTACAAAGGCAAGCGGTTTGAGGAAAGAACCTCTTAGAGTAGAAAGCCTTCCAGCATCAGGGGAGCTCTATAGGGAAGGGGTGTGATTTTGCTGGTTGATCGGGTATATTTACGTTGAAGGGGCACAAGTGCAACAAGTTCATCGGAGCACATTCTGTTGAAGTACTTGTAAAATTGGAATTCCCTCCCTGCTCCCTGTTTCCCCGACTGTAACAACATGCATAAATTTAATAATAATTTTAACATTTCGCTGCACAACTCTTCACTTAGGATGCTCCTATGGTTATGGCCCCTAATTCACATTAGCCCCTTACATCTCAGTGGCAATGTGCCTTGTTTAGGGATGAACAAATGTAACAAAAAAATACATACTCGTGGTAACTACCTTCTTGTTGTCTTATTTTTTATCAGCGCTTTATGGTCAGAACAGATGAAAAGGAAAATTGCAATTTAAACAGATGAAATTATCTCTGATGTGATTTTTTTTCTTTGCTCTTGCGTATCTGAAGAAATTATAGTGGAATGAGGCCAAAAATTTACATTTAACGCTCCTTTCCGTTAATTATAAGAAACTTTACCAACCACCGATTGCCATAGTTAATAGCATACTTCCCGAGAGTCCAGCATTCAAACTTCTCGGCCTAACATTCACAGGTAACATGAACTGGAATAAATGCATAGAAGATAGCCTCTCTCTACCGTGCTAGAAAACTTCTCACACCTATCAGTATCCTATATCTCTACAAAACCACCATTCGCGCATGCATGGAGTATTGTTGCCACATCTGTGCTGGTGCACCAACCCTTAGTCTCTCTCTCATGAACAGAGTCGAATAAAAGTATCTAACCTAATAGAGAAATGTCTACCAAGCTTCAGCCCGTCCCATCGCTGCAATTTTGCATCCCTGTGCTTGTTTTACAAGTACTTCAACAGAATGTGCTCCAGTAAGCTTGCTGCACTTATGTCCCCTCAAGCAGCAAAATCACACTCCTTCACTATAGAGGTTTCCAGATGCCGGAAAGCTTTCTACTCTAATAGGTTTTATCCTCAAATCATTTGCTTTTGGAATTCTATTCCTGCTCCCTGTTTCCCTAACTGTACCAAAATGCAAAAATGTAATGTGAGCAAATATCTCTTGGCACAACTCCCCACTTCGGATGCCCCTATAAATCTGGCCCCTAATGTACAGTAGACCCTTACCTCTCAGTGGTAATATGCCTTGTTTAAAAGTAAAACAATAAAATGTTTTGTTATTATATCAAAGTAAAGAGACTTATTATTTTGCCATCTAATTTGTTCACCGGTTTTGTTGGTGTGTACAGACACACAGATGTAAATTAGATGACAACATTAAAGAGAGTCACTCTTTCTCTAAATGCTCATATGGAGACATTAAGAAATATTAGAGAGTGGTTGAATCAACATATAGTGAAAGGAGGCAAGAGAAATACATGAATAGCGATGGGTGACTTGTTTAGTTTATTATAAATTATGGCTAATTAACAATTAAAACATTTTTTTTTCAAACATAACTCAATCGAGCAGGCTGATTTTGAGTCAATCAGAGATCACATCAGCGACGCCCCATGGAGGGAAACCTTCTCACTCCCTGCCAACCAGTGTGCAAACAAACTAACTGAATGGGTCAAAGCAGGCATTGAAGCCTATGTCCCCATGCAAAAATTCTTTAGCAAGCCTCACTCCCCTCAATGGTTCACCTCGGAATGTGCAGCTGCCATTTCTGAGAGACAACAAGCATTCCATAAATTCGGCCGCCATAAGTCAGCTACTAATAGACATAAATTCATAGAGTCAAGAAATAATTGCAAGGCCGTGATCGGTGAAGCAAAGAAAAGGTATAATGAGTTAACAAAGAAACGCATCCAATCACAGAAACTAGGTACTCGTGATTTCTGGGAAATCTACAATAGTGTAGTGAATAATGGTAAATCAACGATTCCCCCACTATCAAACCACAATGATGTCGTTTGCACGGCCACTGATAAGGCTGAACTACTTACCCAACGCTTCACTTCTAACTCTACTTTGGACTCAGATAACCACCCCCCTCCCCAAATTCCCTTTGCTGACCGAATCCACACTTGATAACCTGGTCATCACCCCATCCCAGGTCAGAGACATCATAAAAAACCTTGACACCTCCAAAGCTTGTGGGCCTGATCTTATACCTGTAATAGTAATAAAGAAATGCTCTGCTGAACTGGCCCCTGTCCTCTGCAAACTCTATAATAAATGTCTAGCTGAATCTTGCTTCCCCGATAGCTGGAAAATTGCCTCTGTGGTACCTGTCTACAAGAGTTCTGGGAATAGAACCGATCCTCAGAACTATCGCCCGATCTTTGCTAAAATCTTTGAATCCTTAATCAATCTGGCAATAGTATGGCACCTAGTTAATGCTAAACTTCTTTCTGACCGCCAGTATGGATTTAGACAAGCACGATCTACTGCAGACATCCTAACGGTCATCTCGGAACGTATGTATCATACACTCGACAAGGCAGGTGAAGCTAGGGCAGTAGCGCTTAATATATCCAAGGCCTTCGACAAGGTATGGCATAAAGGGCTTCTCCTGAAAATACGCTCATACTTATTACTGGGCAATTACTAAATATAATTAGATCCTTCCTAGACAAAAGAAAAATCCAGGTTGTCCTCGATGGCCGTTCATCTAAGCAACATGACATAAATGCTGGTGTATCCCAGGGATCTATCCTTGGACCTTTATTGTTCCTGATCTTCATAAACGATCTCCCTGATGACATTGAGTCTGAGATTGGTATATTTGCTGACGACACCACGCTTTACTCTCGTCATGTAGGCAAAACGGGCACAATCATATCTGAGGCTGTATCCTTAGAAAATAACCTCCAGGCTGTAGTGGATTGGGGTCATAAATGGTTGGTAACTTTTAATGCTGCAAAGACAAAGCTGCTTTCCTTCAATAACTACAAGAAACCTCTCCAACCACTGATTGTCATGGCAAATAACATCCTACCTGAGAGTTCATCATTCAAACTCTTCGGCCTAACCTTCACAGGTAACATGAATTGGAACAAATACATTGAAGACATTGCCAAGGCTGCCACAAAGAAGGTTGGCTCCCTCTACCGTGCTAGTAAACTCCTCACACCTGACATTATCCTGTATCTCTACAAAGCCACCATCTGCCCATGCATGGAGTATTGTTGTCACATCTGGGCTGGTGCATCATCTACTAGTCTCTCCCTCTTTGACAAGATCCAAAAAAGAATCGCCAACCTAATTGGACCCTCACTGTCAACCAAGCTTCAGCCTCTGTCCCATCGCCGCAATGTGGCATCCTTGTGCTTGTTTTACAAATACTTCAATGGATTATGCTCCGATGAATTGGCTACTCTGGTACCCCCTCGACGTAAATTCCCTAGACTAACTCGACAATCAACTAAATATCATTCATTCACTGTGGAGGTCCCCAGATGTCGGAGAGCCTTCTACTCAAATAGCTTCTTTCCTCGTACTGCTGGCCTCTGGAACTCTCTCCCTGCCCCTGTTTCCCCGACAGAACAGACATGCAGAAGTTTAAAACTAATGTAAACAGACATCTCGCTGCGCAGATCCCAAGTTAGGTTGACCCCCCCCTTCCTTCTCCCCTTTTCTTTTCTCAGTAGCCCCTTACGTCTACAGTGGCGGCTTGCCTTGTTTGGGGTGAACTATGTTAAAAAAAAAAAAAAATCCCAGAACTAAAATATTTTAGCATGTATTGTTTTTTTTATTAAAGTACTGCGACGTCTGCTATTCGCATGCACAACTAAACATGCAATCTAGTGCATGTTTACAATGTGATCCCTTCCGTTAATAATTCACAGTTATACTGTTATTCAATTTATGTAGGAGAAAACAAAAATAGAAGGACTATTTTCTTACTTAGATTTTTTTAAATTTTCGCTTTCTTATTCCAGAATCGTAACATAAATTGTTTTTTGGAGGGTGGTGGCTAATAAATTTCCCAGGGACTCTTTAAAATCAAATTGTGGATCCCAGGACTGACTAAATTAAAAAAAGCTATCTGTATCACTGCATTCATTCTATCTTACCGTCATGTATTTTTACAACTAGTATTTGCTATTATTAATTAAATTTTTTTCCCTCCCAAACAGGAGTTGCTTGTTCAGGGTGACCAATTGGACAATATCGAACGAAGAACCGATGACATCACTAACATGTCTAACTCTGCCCAGAAGCACATCAACAGTATAAAAAGCGTATTTGGCGGCATCCGGAACTACTTTAGTCGGGGTGGGGACAAGCCAGCCTCCACAGATGCTGCAACCCAGCCGCCACTCCGCCAAAGTCAGCTGAAGGAGACGGTAAGCAGGGTAGAAAGGGAACGGCCGCACAATCCAAGTGTTGATTACAGTGGCCTACGAGATGATTCCGCTGCACCGACAGATTTAGACAGCAAGTTTCTGGCCGGGAGCCGCAGACCCGAGGTGCAAAAGTCGGAATATATACGAAGGGTTACCAACAGCCAGCAAGAAGCAAAAATGGACCAAAATCTAGGTAAGAGAACCGCCCCCCCCCCTCACACACATATTTTTGTAAGATGGGGTGGGAATTATTCTTTTGAGTGATTTATTTAGTTATTTTTATTTTTTTTTTCAATTTTAACAAAAACCCTTTGTTTAACTAACTGAAGTAGATTACTTCAATTCTGTGTTTTTTATAGGGTCGGGGAATCCCAGGGATATTTTAAAATATTGAAATTTTGGTACTTCTGTATGTAAATACAGATGTGAAATATGGCAGTTATAAATAAAATAACAGGAAAACTTAAACCCTTAAATGCTTTTTGTTTCAAATATGACACATTCCAACAAAATGCCTATTTAATATAATATTCAACGAAAATGTGTCAAATTACAACTTGTTTCACATCTGCAACGAGCCTGTTGGCAAGTGAGTAGGTATTGGTATGATGTTGCATCAGCACACCTGCTAAATAGCAATGGCAGAATTGAAGCTGGTTTTACAATCGTTTCGCAACGTGCTATATGCTACAATTAAACACAATTAGACCTCAATAAAAAATATTTATACAAATGTTATATCATGCAAAAAGTTCATAGAAAAAACAGAAAGCAATCAACACTCATGTGAGATCCCCTCTTTTTTAATAGGATGACAAAATTCAAATAAAGCTGCTATTATATATATATATAGAGAGAGAGAGATAGAAGAAAAAAGAGTGATAAATATGCGACGATTGTCCAAATTTATTTCAAATTTCAATTGTTCAATGCAAGGTGTATTCAGTAATAAACTAGTGTTTATTATTCTTTCCTTAAGCCAAGGCTTTTCAAATATCGAAATCTTATCATCAGAGGAGAAATACAGATGGATAAGTTGGCTTTCGAAAAAACCAAAGTTCAAATATTTGAAAAATATGAAAATTATTATTAAAGGAATTTTTGTTAAAAAAACGCAGTGAATGAAAAGAAAAATTCCGTGAAAAATATATGCAGATTGTCCGGGTGGTAAAAATTTCCGTTGAAAAGAAGTCAAATGAATTGTAGAATGTGAAGAAAACTCTTTGCGTGGGAGCAGTGTGGAGAAAGTGCTCAAAATATAGGTGAGTCCAGACGCACTTAAAGGGGATTGAAAAGGGAAAAATTGGCCATTTTTATATACTTTCAGGACCAAATAAGGCAAATGATATCTCGTTCCAGGTTTAAATCCAAAATCATATATATATATATATATATATATATATGTATATATATAAATAATTTAATTCACACCATTCATTGAGGATATTTTTAGTAAGGTAGTCTACAGAGTAAATGTGGTATTGTGGTGACTGTTGAAGTGAAAGTGATGGGCAAATGAAAGAATGAAGGGAACAGTGCTTGGACAAATGGGTCCAAATGCATCAAGTTAAGAGTAGGATAGACATAGGATGATCAACGACGTCTCCACACTTTTGATGGCCCTGTGCCTAATTTGTAAATGAAATTGATTTTTCATTTGCGAATAAAGAATTCAAAGTGCAGCATCTGTTCTCTCAGTCAGAAGAAGAAAAATCCACCTAGACCGAGGTAATTTTTATTTTTGTCCCAATCCAGGGTATCCCTTTCCGAGAAGTTGGATTTTCTCCACATTAAAAACTGACTTTGTGTTGAACTTTGCTTTCATGGGAAAGAGCAAGTGAAAAGGGGGTTCACTAATGAGTCCCTTTTACTAATGACCTTGGGAAAGGTATGAACCCATCCCTCCTTCCTTTCCTATGAGTGAAATATTAGGGTAGACTGAACTTTCAAGCCTTAGTCTAGAGGAAGATGTGACAGCCGATAGTCTCAGACACAAATTAGCTTTTATATTTTGCTGGAAACTGAGATGTTTTGCTCGAGGTATGACACCCTAGTTTCCTGTGAAAAGGGATGTCTACTGGTCGGAACACATTAACATGATGAATAGAACAATTCTCCCCAGTTGAAATGAATGGCTCCTACCTTGAGGAAGCCCTCTTTTTTGATAAGTTCCTAGGGCTGATTTTCATTCCAGACCTTAAATGGAAATCTGTTGCTAAGATCGCTGGAAAAATGGATCCTCCTACCACTCCAGAAAGTACCTTACTCCTTACACAATCCTCTGCCTCTATAAGAGCCAAATACGTCGGAAGATGGAGCATTGCTGCCATATATGGAGAGGCGCCGCTCAGAGAATTCTTTCTTGCCTTTATAGAGTATAAAACCGACTTTGCAGCCTCTTTCATACAGAAGAGATGTTGCTAGCCTCTCTCTACTGTATCGTTGTGTTCATGGTAGGTGCTCGACTGAGCTCCAACCTCTGCCCCCCCCCTTCCCCAAAAAATTACAGAAAAAACTCTTCTAGCTTAGCTACAACTATGACAAAGAACTTTCCTTTCTCTCTCTCTCTCTCTCTCTGTGAACAAAACAAAAACAGAACTTCCATGAACAAAGTTTCTTTCCTAGAACATCCCACTTGTGAAACAAAATACTACGAGGCTGCTTCCCAGCCGACTACAACATGGTGGTCTTCAAGTTTTATGTAGACAAATACTTATTGAGCCGTCCTCTTGGATAATCAATTCCTCTCAAGAAATCTTCTGCCCAATCCACTTGTTGTATCCAATCCTCTTGTGGTGGCAATCATCGTCCAACTGACAATCTATTTAACCCTTATCCTCGAGTGACCTCTGGGCCTTGATAAGCGGTGACCCATCAGTAAAAAAAAAACCCCAAAAATCTACAGTTAAGTTTATCAAATACTTTTGTCACTTTATTCAGATCTTTCTTTCAGCCAACCACAATCCGCCCCCGCCCCCCACCTATCCACCTTACTAGCAAATCGCTACAGAAGTGCTCAATTAACCATCAATTTCATATTAAAACACCCACCGTTACACACACACACACACACACACACACACAAGCTAACACTCTCTCCCGATAGAAGACAAACACAAGTAAAAACCTAAGTAAAAAAAAAAAAATTTATTTTGTTTTTAAATGGTGAAAGAAAGATGAACACATAGGTTTTGTTTATTTTTATTTTTCGTCTTCTTATCTCAAGCTTGAGGTTAGACGTTTCGTAAATGACTTCCCACTTTTCCTGTTTGCCAGGATCAGGTCGTTATCAACTGATTTCCTCCGCGTCTTAAGCGACCTACCACATGGCTTTAAGCATCCAACATTTAATACACATGTTTTATGTATGTTCCTATTTTCGAGGGTAGATTTAGATTTAAAGTCGGTTTTTAATGTGGGGAAAATTCAGCTCCCCAAAAAGGGGGCACTCTAGATTGGAACAAAAATTTAAATTGCCTCAGTCTAGAAGAACTTCTCCTTCACTGACCGAGGACAGAAAAGACTACGTGCCACATAAGAACAGATACTACACTTTGTTGTTAGCCAAAAGGTCATGGTAATGTTTCTATATATGTTAAAGAGTTCAGTAGAGTTTGAATAGTACTTAGCTGTTGGTGTTTTTGATGAATTGGATTGTTTCCCCACAATCTCATGACAGAAGAAAGGGTGCTTATACAGCTGAAAGCACATAAAAACGCATTTCCAAATAAAAACAATCTTTGATATGTAAGTACGTATCAGGCAAAAATAAGTATCCTCACTAAAAATTAGGAAAAATTAGCGTATAGATTTTAATTATAATTAAAAATCAGTTTTATCGCTAGGCTTTAACGTAAAAAAGTGTACTCCTTGGAATTACAACCTCTTAGGAGAGTTACCTCCCCTGTTTTACGTAAATCTTCCCAAGTGCTCTCTGCCTAATGCAAAATATGATAAAATTGATTTTTAGGTTTAATTAGAATTCTACTCAATAATTTTTCCTGATTTTTGGTGAGAATACTTATTTTTGCCTGAGTATATGCAAGAGTTTTTAGTTGGAAACGTGTTTTCAGCTCTATAAGAACCGAAGAAAGTAGTGTTCATATAGTCCAAAGTTTCTTAGATATTATCCTCGATAAAATCCGATATGCATTCTGCAGTAATGTTTTTAGGCAAGAGTTGTGAGTCTATTGCTCACAGCTATCTTTCTTCAACAAACGACTACTTGAATATGGCCGCACTTTTCAAGTCTGATGTAAACAAATATTTGTTGAACCGTTCTCTTGGTTAATAAATTCCTCTTAAGTAATCTTCTGCCCATTCCACCCATTGTTTCCAGTCCTCTCGTCCAACTGACAATCTATTTAACTCTTATCCTCGAGTAGCCTCCATCGCCTGCCAATTCGCTTTGGGGGGGGTCCTCATTTTTTTTTACCTGCTATCTCTCACCCCGAGGCTTTGTTGCTTGCTGCTGCTGCTACTACATGTGTTTCTGAGCTCAGCCAGCAAGAAAGAAAACGAAAGAAAGAATATGCTTTCCGCAAAGCATTATATTGCCTTATTCTTCCTCTCTCTCTTGCCTGTTCATGTTTCGCTCCCCGGCTCAATTTGCAATTTAATTTTTTGTGGTACTTGTAAATATTGGTACACAACCAGTGCAGTAGAATTACTGTTAGGTTGAAAGAAAATAACAGAAGTTTTTTTTTTATTTTAACTCGTATTCACCCCAAACAAGGCACATTGCGATTGAGATGTAAGGGCTACTGCAAATTAGGGACCATGCCTACAGGAACACGCTAAGTAGGGAGTTGAACAGCAAGATGTCTGTTCACATTACATTTAAACTTCTGCATGTTAGTACAGTCAAAGTAAGGAAACGGGAAGGAAATTCCAAAGTCTAACAGTTCGAGGGAAGAGAAGGCTTTCCGGCATCTGTAAGTGTAAGACAATGATGAATGAGAACTATGAGATATGGAGAAAGTATATCTGGATGGTGAAGCTATTGAGATTGTCGAAAAGTGTTGTCAGCAGATTCTAGTGTGATTGCAAGAGTTAAGAATGGATGGATTAATTTCAGGGAATTTTTGCTATTATTAATCAACAGATCGTTACCACTGTTGACCAAGGGAAGTGTCTATCAAGCATGTGTACGCAGTGTGATGATGTATGAAAGTGAAACCTGGCCAATGAAGGTTGAGGACATGCATTGCATGGCGAGAAAAAATATGAGAAAGATACGATGGATGTGTAATGTGAGTCTTAGACAGGCTAAGTTCTTCAGAGGAAGATTAAATCTGGACAGTATAGAGAGATGTGAGCAGAACAGGAATCTTCGATAATATGGCCACGCTGAAAGAATGGATGAAAGTTTTTGGGTTAGTAGAGGTAGAACAGTTGAGGTAGCAGGTTCAGTTCACAGGAGAAGGCAAAGGAAAACATAGGAGGAAGTGATAATGATGGACTTGAGAGAAAAAGGGATAAATAAAAACCTGGACAGAGATAGATTATTTTGAAAGTCAAACTTTCGTACGATGGATGTGTAATGTGCGTCTTACTCTCCATCTCTTTTGTTTGTCCATGTTTTCCTCCCATCACAATGGAGAAACTCTATCGAAGTAGGTCTCTCACGTAGCATGTATTGTGCATGGTTACACCCCCCCCCCTTTTTTTTTTACTTCAATTAATCTCGAACGAAGGGACTACTGTGAATTAGGGGCCAGATTTATAAGGGCATCGTAAGTGAGGAGTTGTGCGGCGAGATTCTTGTTCATATTACATTTAAAGTTTTGCATGTTGGTATAGTCGGGGGAGCAGGGAGAGAATGTCAAAAGCAAGCAGTTCCAGGAAAGAAGTCTTCTGACATCTGGGGACCTCTACAATGATGGGTGTGAATTTTCTGCTCGTTGGGTTGGTTGGGAGTATTTACATTGAGGGGGCACAAATGCAGCAAATTCGTCAGAGCACATTCTGCGCAAGTACTTGTAAAACAAGCACAGAGATGCAATATTGCGGCAATGTGACAGTGTGAAACCTATTAAGTTAGAGACTCTTTAAGAGGGTGAGACTAGTGGTTGGTGCACCAGCCCATATATTTTTTTTTTTTAAATGGAAATCACTCCAGACAAGGCATGAAGCCACTTGATGTAAGGAGATAAAAAAATACTACTCTAAGGTCAAAAATAAGTGCTAGATGGATAGATTTCAACCCAGAAAACAGCAATTCTTTCCCCTTTGTCAAAAATATCGCACATGGAATGTGAGGACTAAAGGACAAAATAAGGGAAGCAATGGCAACAATACTCCATACATGGGCGAATGGTGGTTTTGTATAGATATAGGATACTGGCAGGTGTGAGAAGTTTTCTAATCTGGTAGAGGGAATCAACTTTCTTTGCAGCAGACTTGGCAGTATCTTCTATGTATTTATTCCAATTCATGTTACCTGTGAATGTTAGGCCGAGGAGTTTGTTAAACTATCGGCCATCGCAATCAGTGGTTGGAAATTTTTTTTTATAGTTGTTTAAAAGAAAGGAGCTTTGTTTTAGTAGCATTAAATGTAACCATCTATTTTTGGCCAATTCCACTACAGACTGGAGGTCATTTTCTAAGGATCCAGCCATTGTCTTGGATATGTGTGTGTTCGATTTTCCCTTCATATCAAGAATAGAGCGTGGTTTCACCAGCAAATATACCCATCTCAGACGCAATTGCATCAGGGAGGTTGTTTATGAAAATCAAGGATCAATGCCTGGGGCACATCCGTATTAAAAAAATCCTTGCATGATGGAGAGAGTGAGCATGTTTTGCATGGCAAACGATGCATAATATACAAATATTTTGCTCATCTTTTTTTTATAATAACGTGCAAACAAACAAAAAATCTTTTTTACCTGAATCTTCGAGTAATTATTTTCATATTTTTTTTGTTGTTGTCACTTTTGCAGATATGATGTCGGGTGGACTGTCTCGTTTGAAGGGTCTGGCAATGGAAATGGGAAACGAAATACAAGAACAGAATCTCCAACTTGACCGTATTAATAACAAAGTCGATATTGCGGACAACCTCATTCAAGATCAAAATAAACAATTGCGAGGAATCTTACGGAAATAAAAAACAAAAACAAGAAAAAAACACCTGTAGCTTTCAAGGATGATAGTAATATTGTTGTTGATGATAATGATAGAAATATTATTGTTGATGGTGATGATGGTGACTGATTAAAAAAGAAAAAGAAGAAAAAAACGAAAATTGGGTGAACACCATTCCTTTCTTTCGGTTCATTCTTACTCTATTTATCTCTCTTTTTTTCCTTCACCTCTTTCTCTCTCTCAATTATTTTCTTTGTTTTACCAGATTTTTTATTTTTATATTTATTAAAGGATGAAGGAAAAACAAAAAGGTGCTTCTTGAGTTTCGCACTGAAAATAACTAAAGAGATATATAAACTTGGCATGCTAACTGAAAAGAAGACTACACCAAAAATTACACAAATTCATCTAGTATTTTTGAAATAAAAATAAAACACCATTTTTATCTATGGGACGCCGTTTTTCACCAGCAGGTTTCTGCTTGGACAAGGGACATACTCAATTTATTTTTATTTTTTTTAATTTATTTCGGAAAAACAAGTTATAAGTACGATGTAAGATAAAAACATAAAATTTTATTTTCCGGAAAATCAAAAATTTTAAGTTATGTCTCTTGTCCAAACAGAACCCGCTGGTAACAAATGGCGTCCAAAAGATAAAATCACTTTTTTTTTTTTAATTTAAAAAATACTTGATGAATTTGCATAATTTTTTGTGTACAGTCTTCTTTCCAGCTACGACATAAGTACATAACAAAGTTTATACATTTCTAAGAGTATTACATATCGGTGTGAAACTCAAGAAGCACCAACAAAAGAAACAATCCTATTTAAAAGCCAGAATGAAAAAGTAAAATAAATATTTCATAAAAAAAAACAAGGAAAATGGAAGCTTCATGCAAATGATTTTTTCTATGAAATTTTTTGAAAAATATTTTTTATTTTTTATTCTCGCTTTTAAATAGGATTATTTTTTTTCTTTTGTTGGTGCTTTTTGAGTTTCGCATCGATATGTAATACTTCTAGAAATGTATAAACTTTGTTATGTGCTTTTAAATAATATTTTGTTCCTTCATCTTTTTCTATTTTTTTATTTTTACTTTCATTATTTTTCTCTTTCTTTCTTTATTTTTCTCTTTTTCTTTTTCTTTCTCTTTCTCTCTTTTACTTTTTTCTCTTTCCTTTTTTCTTTCTTTCCTTTTTTCTCTCTTTCCTTAGTTTCTCTTTCTCCTCTTCATTAATTTTTATGTTCTGATAATTTATTTTCTTAAACTTTAAAATTCTAAAAAAACATCTTTCCAAAAAAAAAAACACCGGATGTAATAATCTTCAACCTGTCTTTGCTGAAAACCATAAAAACAAAACAAAATCTCTTTTCCTCTGTATCCTGAGGTTACGCAATGCTGATTCTGGCCACCATTTCAACGACAAACTTAAGTTAGCGTTCTTGCTATATTTGAGTTGAATTAATAAAAAAAAAAAAGAATTTTTAAAGATTAATTAAAAAAAAAAAAAATTTTTTTTCAATTTATTTCTGGAAGAATTTCAGAAAATACAAGTTAAACAACATCGTTTTGGATGAGAAAACAATATCAAATTTAATTTTAATTTTTTTTTATTTATATATTTTTCCTTTTCCCTAATATTCATCAGTGACAGAACATTTGTTCCTGAGATGAGTTCATTTAAAAAAAAAAACACTGATTTTCATATAATCCTTGAAGTTAAGCAATATTAGGACTGGCATGAAGCCACTTGATGTAAGGAGCTAAAAAAAAAAAAATTGTGGATGGGTGACTGTGATATTGTAAGCTGGATTTTTTTCTTTTTTTTTCTTTCTTTTTTATTTCTTATGATCGACCAAGAACATGAAGAAATATTGTTTTGTTTTTTTTAGGGGAGGGGGGGTCTTGTCTATATATATATATATATATATATATATATATATATATATATATATATATATGAAACCTGTAATTGAACTGTTTCTATTTCACTGTTAAAAATGTTAAATTTTTCAAACTTTGTTCTGCCTGTCCTTCCCTTTTCAAATCAAAGTTATTGATAAAAATAATAGCAAAGTGCAAAAAGTTGTGTAAAAAGAAATAGATGTGTTTGTCAAAGGCGGCTTTAAACTTGGATATGGTAAGCCTCGTGACAGCCTCCTCCTGTAGGCTGTTCCACAGAGCAGCAACATGGACAAAAGAATGCTGCCTTTTTTCTATTGAGACGAAAGGGATGCATCTTTTGTGGAGACCACAACTTGGCACTGGGGTGGAAAACTCAAACAGTAGATTTAAATCAAAATTGATGATCTTGTACATCAGAATCTGGTCTGCCGCATCCTCCATTGTTCAGAGATCAGCTTGTAGCCCGATGATCCCCTTCATGGTCGCGCTAGGGTAAAAACAACACAAGACAAGTTGTTGGTATAAGTCAGTTGTGCTCTGGTGTGTGTGAGATACTGTAGTCGCAGAAAAGGACCCCCAATGCTGAGTCATTGAATTTCAGAGTCTCTTGGTGATCTCTCCAGAGCCAAACTCTGACTGACCCTCGTCTGCTCCATCTCTTCAATATATCTATCTTCGACCGGACATCTAAGGGTTTTTTTTCTCAGTCACTCTCAGCTGGTCACGACATCTGTCTCTCCTCTCAGCCAACTCTCTCCATCACCCTCCGGCCACCAAAAAGCTAACACCTAATGGGCCAGGGTGCCATCTGATTTAGGAAGTTCAATAGATTTGTGCCCTCTCCATTATCACCGACTTACTTCCTTATCATTTTACTTTTTGTGAATCATTTCCCTAGCATTGTCCGGAGTCTTGGCTTGGGGTGGAGCATTCCATAGTATCACAAGCCCATAAAAGATATTAAACTATTTGAAACATATATATATATATATATATATATATATATATATATAAATTATAAACATATTGAATAATTAAAAGGCGTTTATCTTAATACTTCTTAATTATTTATTATTGTTATTAAGCTCTATCTGAAAGTATATCGAGCCCTTTGTGTGTGCAAGATTCACTGTCTTGAATTGGAGCTTTTTTTTTATATATATTTTTTACTTATATTCACCCCAAACAAGGCACATTGTCATGTGAATTAGGAGCCAGATTTATAGAAATATTCAAAGTGAAATGTTCAGCAAGATGTTTGTTCACATTACATTTAAATTTCTGCATGTTGGTACAGTCGGGGAACAGGGAGAGAATTCCAAAAGGGGGACCTCTACAGTGAAGGGGTAGGATTTTGCTGATTGTCGGGTTAGTCGGAGGTATTTATGTTGATGGGGCACAAGTGCAGCAAGTTCGTTGGAGCACATTCCATTGAAGTACTTGTAAAACAAGCACAGGGATGCAACATTGCAGCGATGGAACAAGGGCTGGAGCTTGGTAGACAGTTTGGGACCTATTAGGTTAGAGACTCTTTTTTGGACCTTGTCCAAGAGGGAGAGACTAGTGGTTGGTGCACCAGCCCAGATGTGACAACAATATTCCATGGTATCTTAAAAAAACTAAAAGCTACCATGTTTTTTGTTTTTCCATATTCCCGTTGTCAAGAATGATCCTCCGTGAAGTCGCGACCTTATCGATGGCCGCCACAGGAGCTACCTACACATTTAGAATAGAGGGATTTTTTTTTTTTTTCAAAAGTTTACTCTTCTGCATCTGCCCTGTTCTGTCTCTTCCCATGCATATTAACTGGCTAAAAAAGATCTTTATTATAACTTAAATCAACTGCTATTTAGGAAGCGGATTTGGTGCTTCTGTATTATTGGGGACAGACGACATCTTCATTTTTATTAAGAAGAGTCAGTTGAAAGGGGAGATAATTCAAACTGTTTTTTTTGTTGTTGTAACCATAACCCATAAGGAAAATTTAGAGAATTAGTAAGAAAATGAATTTAAAAAACGGGTACTTATGCAGTTTACTGACTGAACATTATAATTTAGAAAGCCATTCTTAACATGGGGAGGGGGGGGGGGTAATTAATTATTCTGTTTATTAAATTGTTAGGTTAAAGTATAGAATAGTTATTCAACCCTCAACCTCTCCATGTTAAGAATTGCTTTTTAAATTATAACGTTATTATTTCAGCTCGGTCAGTAAACTGCATAAATACCCTTTTTTAAATTTATTTTCTTACTAATTCTCTTGATTTTCCTCATGGTTTATGGTTGCAACAAAAAAAAAAACAGTTTTAATTATCTTCCCTTTCAACTGACTCTTCTAAATTAAAGATGAAAATTTCATCTGTCCCAAATAATACAAAAGCACCGTGGATTCTGACTTCAGTTTTATAACTAACTAGTTGTCTATCCGGTGTTGTCCGGGAGTCTTTTTACTTTCAGTTTTTTTTCCACTGATTTAACACTCTGAGTCTTGCTTTTCTTTTAATTTTATAAAGAAAATCTTTACATTTTATGAAAGATAATTTAATAAAGGAATTACAGTGGAATCTCGATTTTTTTTAACATAATTCGTTCTGAAAAGTTATTCGAAAACTGAATCCATTAGAAATAATATAACAAATTAATTCTTATATATAGATATTTTTTAGGTATTTAATAGGGTAATATACAAAATTATTAAGGATCAATTATATTATTGTTTTCAATACTGACATATAAAACATTATTTCATAAAAAAATATATCCTCTGTGAACTTTTTATGAATTAAAACTATTTTTAGTGCATAGTTTGACTATTTTACTACATATTTTGTAATTTTTTTTTTTACTTTTAGCAGATATTTAAAAATATAGTTCCTAAGAAAGAAAACAGATTCAAAAACTAAATACCCAGATTGATTTAAAAAATAACAGTTTCATTGGACAGTATGCTTTCGGTTGCCGTCGGCATGGTTCAGTAATAAAAATTTTGTTAGAAAACCCAGGCATTTCTGGCTTGAATTTTTTGTTCAAAATCTTAATTGTTCCAGTTCTGAGAGGTTCACGGACCGAGTTTTAACTGTGTATGTATTTAAAAAAAAAAAAAAAATGGTTCTGCAATAAAATCGATCAGACGTCTGATTAAATGTTTAAATTTAAATCCCATTATTTATTATACTTTCTAGTTTGTTTTTCTTTTAACAACGAAATAGACATGTACGAAATATCTTAAAAAAAAAAATTACGGTATCGCTTGGTCATAATATTAATTGAATAAAATTGTTTAAAATATACTTTGACAACTTTAATAAAATGTTAATTTAAAAAGTTACGTTTTTAACGTGAATTTCCACAGACAAGTGAATATCTTGTCCTATTTATTATTAGGATTACGTGCAAATTCCACCGTTGTTGTTTTTTTTCTTATCTATCTGTATAGCTTGCTGTTAATAATATTCCTCTTGAAATAATAAACGTATGTATATATGAGAATGATACGATTGATGAGTAATGTGAGTCTTAGACAGACTTAGATCTGATGACCTCAGATGCGAGACAGGAAGTTTCCAGACGTGTAGAGATTACAACGGCTATCAATGATGACTGCCATCTCCTTCATGGACGTGAACCAATGGTCCCACGACTGAAGTCAAGAAGCTTCCTCAGCCATGTCGAACTCCTAACAACATCTCAGGAAGAGATCAGACTACAGCTGTCGACCAGACGGCAAGAGAATGCCCCCCCCCCCATCCTACTTACATGGGAATCCCCCCTCCTACTTACATGGGAATTCTCCCTTCTGATTCCCTCCCTCCTGGTTCAGAGGCACCCTGGTTCCGGTAGAAAACACTCAACCGCCTGAGAACGGGAATGGGGTGATCAAAAGTTGCTATGAGTAGATGGGGCTACAAAACTGACCTAACCATCTGTGAATATGGAGAGGAGGACCATACGATGAAACACTGCCTTGTCTGCCCCCTACTACCCAACCAATGCAGCTTGAAAGATTGCAAAGTACAACAATAATGCAAAGGCCTGCGTAAAAAAAAGTGGGAAAACTGTCGTCTGATGAATTGCTTCAAAGACATGCAAAGAAGACTTAATAATATTCCTCTTGAAATTATAAATTCTTTTGTTGCTTTATTATTATTTTTTAATAATATCGGACCGATAATACCTGGTGTGGTATTAGCCCTGGACGGGCTATGTCGCCTTTCTCTTAATAGGTAATATCAAATTCATAAGCGGTTCTCAGCCGCATGTATATCTCGATCAAAGGAAGATGACATACAGCACCTAGCATTCCCAAATGGTCACCCATCTGGTACTTGCCAGGCTCCACATCACTTAACTTTGGTGATCTAATGAGAACCGTTGTGTCAATGTTATTATGCCATATATTTTTTTAATTACAGCACTTCAATTCTTATCTGTCTAATTTCTTTTCTCTCTCAGTCTTTCTTTTATTAACCTTAGGATTATTAAGGGATCCCATATGACTATCGAACATGTTTGTCTTCAAACATCATTTTGGATATTGACAGTGTTCATTTGTTTTTAAATTTACTTTTACTTTTTTCTTTTAATTTAAAAATTTTTTATATCAACTTTAACATTTTAGTAAGCTTAAACTATTATTTTTATTTAACTATTATTTATCACTATGAAAAGATTTTTACATTATCTTTTATTTTTTATACATTTTGTTTTTGGTTTTCTTAACTTGCCATTCAGGGTTTTTTTTTATTGCATTAGATAAAATAGATTGAAATCCAAGCATATGCTCACAAATAGTTTTAGGTATTCTTAATTTGCATATTTTTTTTATAAAGAGCTCCTAATAAATTAATATTCTATAATATATGGTTGTAATTTTGCATTGTCATATTTTTTTATATATATGCAATATTTTCGTCGCTAAAAAAATGGCTGATGTTGCTGAGAACAGATACGTCTGATGTAGCCGGGATGCTGAGAACAGATACTACATTTTGATCTTAGCCAAAAGGCCAAGGAATTATAAAAATGTTTTTATGACAAGGCATTTTAAATGAATGAAAAAAAAATGATTTAATCTATTATTTTATTATCTTTTAATGGGAGTAGGTAGTATAGTATATGTTCTGTTGTCATTATATCATCCTCCCAGGTATAAACTCCTCCTTTTTTTGGGGGGGGCATTCATCATGAGACCATACTCTCAGTCATTACCTCCTCCTTTGGGGGTCAGTGTAGTATATGTTCGTTTATCTTGCTATCACCATCTCAGGCTAGCAAAAATATGCGACCAGAGGGAGCATATATTAGCTGAAGAACCCATCAACACCGGGTTTCTCAAACTTTTCTCTTCTGCACGGCAGTTCGAATGGAAAAAATGCTTTTTTTATTTTTTACTTTAAATCACAATAAAATAATTAACAAAAATAATATTAAGTTTATAATGATCGATATCAGCTAAAAAATAACAGGAATCATTATCATCATCGTCATTATATTCAGTTTAACGTCCAGTTTTACTTGCTGACATGTGTTGCACGGCTTTTAGAAATTGACTTCCAAACTTATCTCTGGTAATGTTTCTTTGGAAGTCATTTGCTTAACTGAGGCAAAGTTTTTATAGGCTGGATACCCTTCCTGGCGCCAACCCAGTGACATGATGGGGAACAGTTTTTTTTTATCAAGACACCATCTCTAGGTGATTGCCCACCAAGGCTCAAGAGCGCTTCACCTGCTCTTTTACTTATGTTTTTTTTTGTTGTTGTTTGTTTTTCTTTTAAAGTCAGCAACGCTAATCAAACAAACGACGTGCTTGTTTAAAGTGTAAATTTACCGTCGGAATGATATAGCAAAAAAAAAAAATTCTCTAGTGTAAGATTCGAACCCTGAAAGATGGCATAAAACTTAACCGAAGGCGAACACTTTATCCACACGGCCACTGAACAAACAAAAATATTTTGTCTTTTTAACCTACTTATAATATTCATGAATTCGGTGTAGGGATCTCTGCATGGTTCTAAAATAGTTCGAATGTCTAAAATAAAGAAAGAAACAAAGAAATGGTCCACTAATAAAAACACAAAAAAGGATATCAAATGATTTGACAAAAGAAAAATACAATTTATTTTTATGTTTATTTTTCTTACTTGTAAGTGAAAAGGTTCAGATTATTATGAGTAAGCTTGTTGCTCAGTCGACTAGAAAGAGAACGCTAAAAATCCCGGAACATTTGTTTCTAATGTTATTTTTACATACTTTCAATTTTGAATAATGAGTTTTAAAAAGGTTCAAGAACTTCCAACATCGATGAGGACATCAGATCGAAGGTGCTGATTCCAAATCTACAGTTAGTTTGGCTCAATCATTTAACTTTGCTGTCGTGACACACAGACTACTTTGCTTTGTATGTATGTGTGTATATATATATATATATATATATATATATATCGATTTATATGTCCAACGATCTTAAACTGTTATAAATATTTATTAATCAGTGCTTTTGTATGTAAACCCGGTTGTGAAATTTGGCAGTTAAAAATAAAATGACAGGAAAATTTTATGAAATATTTACCTGTTATTGAAAAATAATAGCGTACATCGAAAATTACGGAAAATGATCAAGTAGAATTTTAATAAAAAATAAAATGAATATACGTATAAGATTAGCGATTTTACTATGGAGTGACGCTATTTGTCGTCTTTATCTTATAAGATTTGGGTGAATTATCTAAAGAAAAAAATTTGATTTACCTTCCTTTGAATGGTTAACAATGGTGTGTTTGAGAACTACGCATATTAGTTTAATTTCTTTAATAAAAATAAAAGTACTTGATCATTTTCCGTAATTTTCGATGTATGCTAATATTTTTCAATAACAGATAAGTATTTCATAAAGTTTCCTTCTCATTTTATTTTTAACTGCTTAAAACTGCTAGACTCTGCTCTCTAAGCTTGGTATAAAAGAAATATCTGATCTGCTTAAGTTGGGTAGGATGAGATGGCTTGGCTATGTCGAGCGAAGTTTCAGCTGGATCTCCCGGGTCAGAGACATGTCTATCGCATCAAGTCGACAGGCTGGAAGACCATGCAGCCCTGGGTATTGCGAACTTTGATCCTCGCGAGCGCCGAACCTGGAGATGAAGGTTTCGATCAAGATTGACAGACAGGCCTCACCCTCTTATAGAGGGACTAATCAAAGGCCTGTTAAAAATAAATCTGATGATGATAATGATGCCATATTTCACAACCTAGTTTATATACACAAGCACCTATTAATCCTTACAACTGTTTCTTCTACAACATATTGTACAAAGAGAAACTGTTTTGAATTTTACAATTTGCCCAGATTCATCAAAAGATAAATAAAACGTTAAACAAATTTAAAGTCATAACGGTAAGAGAAAGATTCTTATATATACGTCAAATCAAAACGACCGCCATCTTGTTTACAAAATCAACGCCTCGCTTCCAAAAGTTGCTTATTCATTTCCGATTCTCATTCCCTATAAATTATAAGTTACAAATATCATTTATTATTTTTCCTTTCCTATCTAAATTAAAATTGCTTTCTTAATAGCTAAAGGGGAAACAACTACTTTTAATATGTAAGTTATCTCTCATAATTTTTCTTATTTGTATTTTAATATTTTATATAAAGGGAAATTATTACATTAAGTTATTACATTTGGAGAATATATATATATATATATATATATATATATATATATATATATATATTAGAAGAGTACCCGTCCCAGGAGGGATAAAATTAATTCTCCTGACAAAACAGTTTTGCACCAATTTGATGCCCACCCTTACGAAGATTAAAATCAAGATATAAATTATTTGTCAAACGTAAATGAAAACAGAAACACTAAGTAATTTTTTCTTATGGAAAAAAAAGAAGCTGTATAATAATAATAATAATAATAAGTAGTAGCAGTAGTTTAACGTCCGTTTTAGCATGCGTTGGACGGCTTTTAGAAATTGCCTTCCAAACCAACCTATCTCTGTTCGGGTCTTTATTTATCCCTCTTTCTCCATTCTTATCATTTCTTCCCATGTTTTCTTTTGCCTTTCCCTGTGAACTGGACCTGCTACCTAAACTGTTCTACATCTACTGACCCAATAACTTTTATCCAATTTTTTCCATATGGCCATACCATCGAAGTCTCCTGTTCTGCACACATATCCCTATACTGTTCAGATTTAATCTTCCTCTGAGGTCATCAGAACTAAACCTGTCTTTAAGACTCATGTCATTTTTCTTCATGCAATGCATGTCCTCAACCCTCACTGGCAAGGTTTCACTTCCATACATCATCACACTGTGTACACATGCCTGATAGACTCTTCCCTTGGTCAACAGTGGTAACGATCTGCTAGTTAGTAATACCCTGTCAGCAAGGGCTGCAAAATATGCTGATTGCACCTCAGCAAAGGGGGTAAGACTTGCTTGTTGGCCGTGAGTAGCGACCCGTGATGTAATAAAGGATGAGATTCTGTTGGCAGAGCAATTTGCGTCCTGCTTACCAAATCGTAATCATCCATTTTTACATCATCTTATTTCCCTTAGTCAGGGCTCTGACGTTTTCTGACAACTCGCAATCTCAGTCTCCTAGCTTGCTGGTCTTGAGGATTGATTCCGTTGAAATTCCACTGTCGAAGATCCTTGTTGGGTCGCCCAACTTTCCTTTGGCTTTCCACTTCAAGGTCTTTGCATTTTCTTATTCAAGAGTCATTCATCTCAACATGGCGTTTCAAAATAAATAGTATTGTATAATGATGGTCGTGTTTGAATGGAAAAGTTTGAGTGACACCTAAGGGTCAGAGGTGACCCCAGATTTTCTTCCTCTTGTCTGGCGAAACTTAAAGCAGAGAAGACGTGTCTAAGGCGCCATTTCCAATTGGGGGGGGGGGGGGGGGATAATGTAACTAGGTGTAACGAGACGAGCTATCCATCTATCTATTTATCTGTCTTTCTCTCTCACACACACGTGCAAGTGGCCCATCTCTCTGATGTTTTCTGTGACTATTCTTTTCTTTGTATTGAATATTTGATGTCTATTAGCTGGCTAGATTTCAAGCAGGGAAGACGTGTCTAGGGCCCTGTCTCTAATGGGGGGAGCAGTGTACAGTGTGGCTGGGTGTCACAAGACGGACGAGCTATCCGTCTATCTATATGTCTGTCTTTCTTTCTCTCTCATGCATACATAAGTAGCTCATCACTCTGATGTTTTCTGTCTCTCTTTTAAAATAAAACTTTTTTATAAATCAATATCGGAGTCCAAGCGATCTTTTCCACAGACAAATAGTACCAGGATTCGACAACAACACGGGTGTATAATGGTTTATACACGTGTGAACATGCGTCTGTGTGCATTCACTGCATAGTCCGTGATCGTCCACCCTTTGTGCTGGTCCGAAGTCAGTGTTCAATTTCTACACCAGTCGCAGTGTCAATTGTGTCTACAACAGGATTCTCTCTCCAAACAAAATTACAACTCCAATTTAAAACAACAATGTTTTATTTTGAGTAGTGATGGGATGATTCCAATATTTTTCCCGATTCTGTTCGAAATTCCCGATTCCAGTTATAGTTGAGGCAACTAAAGATTTATTTCTCTTTTAAAACAAAGGCAATTTGCAGTAGTTTGTCATAAGTTGACAAAATGTTATTTGAATTTTTTCATTAACAATTGAACACAGTCAATCAGTAAAAAAAAAACAAAGAATAGTAAGTAACTTATTTAAAAAATGAAAATAATGAAAAGAGAAAAGAAAGAAGAAAGAGGGACATAAAACTGTTCCTTTTTTTCTTTCTTATTTTTCCTATTTTATACACTTGTGCCATTTTTACTTGCGCCATTTTTTCTGGTGTCATTTTTACCTAAAATTGCTATTCTGGTGTATAGATTTGAGTTTCACTGGTAGTTAAAAATCAATAAATTTTTACTATTCATCATCAGTACCAGCAATGGAAAGTTAAGTTTTAAACAAAAAAATAAATTAAATTAAAGAATCGTTTTTGGAATCGGAAATTAGGTTCAAATCTTTGCGATTCCGATACCGATTAATCGTCACAACGCTAGAACAACAGACTTGCAAATCAAGACAAACATATCTTCCAACCGAACACAATCCATTAGCTTAGAGCCCAAGAAAAACCAACTGACACACAGTCAACCAACTGCCCCTCTGTTGGAATATATATAGATATTCGGGTCCTTTGTGGTAGACCAACCAGCTATCCAATTGAAAAGGCTAATCTGCTGCCAATCTATGGGCATAAAAAGTACTGCCGAGCTGATCCAGTATCCAGGTGGACATTATTTTATTCAAGTACTTTGCTTTCAAGTATGAAAGTCAGTTTAAAGTGACACTAACTTTTCTAAGGAGAAATCGAATCAAATTCTGGATTGTCAAAACTCCGGACTAGACATATTTCCAATTTCTTGTGTGGTTTCTCTTTCCTTTGTTTAATATCTCTCCCACAGCAAGCCTGTGATTCGCATGCATTACAAACATGCAACCACTAAACATGCAACTCCCTGGTGCATGTTTAAATATAACCAAAGTTCAATTATATGGATCTTGTTATGCTATTTTGCTTAGTATTAAATTGGGAGTTTTTTTTTTATTTAGCTCCTGTCCAGGAGGTTAGACACATGGTCAGATGTGGGTTTGATGAAAGTGTTTCTGTGGACTGAACAGGTTTCAAACATGGCACACACAGGTTTTTAGTCCGTGTCATTAACCAATTAGCCACTGCTCCCCCCCCCCCCAAAAAAAAAAAATTGGTCGTTTTATTTATTGAACAAACAAATCTTTAATGTTTTTGTTTTGCTGGTTATGGAGTCATACGGGAACGTCTAAGTCTGGAATAAAACATTTCAGCCTTAGACGTTGCCATATGACTCCATAATGGACATATAGTTGCCTCAAAAAATAGCTAGCTTTTTGTTTCTTTGTTTATTTTTTTCTCTTCATTTTATTTCTTTATTCCTTACTAGCTGTATTCACTCGGCGTTGCCCGGGTGGAGACATATTGCTAGTTGGAGGGCTTTTTTATATAAAATTAAAATAAAAAAATGTTTTTATGTTAAACTAGCAAAAATTACCCGCTTTCCAGGCGGCAATTACTAAGGCTGTCGTCTTCTTTACAGAAACCCAAGAAATACTTTTCATTCGACATTTTGGTAATTTAGAGAAAAATAACAAAATTATGATTGTCGTAGTGTTATTTGAAATATTCCAATGTGAGGGAAAGTATGTTTTTAGGAAAAAACAACAAAACGGTTAATTGATATGGTCTTTAAGATTTTTAACGTCGATAAATTTTATTTTGTTTCAGCATAAAAATTAAAATAAATTCCCCATTAAAACTTGTTATATAATGAAATGAATAAACATAAGCGTGTAACATCAATTGGTCAAATAAAACTATTTTATATTAATTTCCGCCTTTATTATAAGAGACAGAAAAATACTTAAGTAATATTAAAGAAAAATACTTTTTTTGTAATTTAGAAAGATTAGACGAGGTGTCTTTTTTCTATGACAATTTTTTAAGTTATCATCATCATCATCATCATCACCATCACTACCAACATGTTAACTCTTTTTGTGGGGCTAGGAGCAAAATCTAGTATCTGTACTGAATCTGCACTTAGTTTTTATGTTCTCTGTTAGTGAAGGAGAACTCCTTCTAGACCGAGGCAATCGAAATTTTTGTTCCAATTCAGAGTGCCCATTTTGGAGGACCTGGATTCTCCCCACGTTAAATATTGACATTGTGCCTTACTCTGCTTTCCCTCTGTCCCATAACCTCACTCATATTCCCTGTCTCTTCCAAGTAATCTGCTGGGATTGAAGTATTGGTTAATTGTAGTGCTACACCAATGATAATACAAGTGTCAACAACAAAAATAAACATAATATATCTTAATAATAGAAATTTGGTATCTGTCTCTCTGAAGCTGAACCTATAATATTATTTCTATTAATTGTACGATCTTTTAATGCTCAATTCAGTTTACTATACTATTTCAGACTAATGTACTATCTTCCAATGCTCAATTCAGGAGGGGGGGGTGGATAGTGTAGTATTGTTGTCATGATGCCATCCTCCCAGGTATTACGTCCTCATTTTGGAGGGGGGGGGGGTAGTGTCTGTTCTGTTGTCACGATACCATCTTCCTAGGCATTACCTCTTTTTTGGGGAGGGGGGCAGGTAGTGTAGCATATTACTTCTTTTCTGGAGGGGAGGGGTGTAGTATCTGTTTTGTTGTCATGAAACCATCTTCCCAGGGATTACCTCCTCATCTTTTATGGGGGGGGGGGGGTAGTAGTGTAGTACCTGTTCTGTTGTTACATGACCATCCTCCCAGGAATTATCTCTTCCTCACGCACGTCAGATTACAAATGGCTCTTCATTAGCAAACTCAACACATATTATACTAGTAAAATACCCGTCTCAGGACAGGTATAAGCAATAAATACTAATAAATCAGTTTTACATTTTTATGTTTTTTCCCTTTCTTTAGGGAGTATGGTACGGGTTCGGTAGCAACCCCCTTAATGGTAAAGTTTACAAAAAAAATAATGTGTCTATGTTACACACTCTGTTACCAAGAATACATATTCCATAATAAGTTTAATAGTTTAGTATTTTATCAAGCACATACATATATTATTGACACTCACTGATCCTTTTAAAAATATATTACTTAATATAACTAAAACTTTAATGCAGAGCAATTCTTTTCTCTATTAACTTTTTTCTAATTTATTTTAAAAGTTTTTTGAGCGAGGGCAAGTTTCAGCATGCGCACCACCTATATGGTAAAGTTTACAAAAAATAAATAATGTGTCCATGTTACTCATCAAAATTCATAATGACTCATTCATTAGTTTAAAAGTGATGTATAGTGTTGGTATTTGTGAGATATGGGACGAATATAAAGAAAGAATTGAATAAAACTCCTCTGTATAAATGAACAATTAAAATTCTCCATTTACAAGTAAAGAAAGAATTACTTTTTAGCTTAAAACGTTTTACTTGGAGAGAGAGCTCTGTGATATGTGTTAATCCGAGATGTCTACTGTTTGGAATGTGCAAGAGATATATACTCTCCAAATATCTTTAAGGCAAAAGATAACCAAAGGAAAAGAGTTACTTTCCTTTTAATGTCTTCTAGATGAAAAATCTGTTTCATCTAACAAAGAGATTATCCTGTACATAGATATAGTTAAATATATACATATACCTAACTTTAAGTTATAAAGAGATATACTACAAAAAACTATGCAACCAGAGAAAAAACAATTTTTTTATGGAAATCGCTCCAGACAAGGCATGAAGCCACTTGATGTAAGGAGCTAAAGAAAAAAAAATACTACTTCAAGGTAAAAAACTACTCAATGATAAGTGTTAGATGGATAAATTCTGACCCAGCAAACAACAATTCTTCCCCCTTTGTCAGAAACATCACTCATGGAATGTGGGGACTAAAAGAAAAAAAAAAGGTAAGAACTTCTTATTACTCTGAACTTTATCCGTTGCACCATGGATCCAAAACATAATATCAAAATGTTTGTTTCATCATTAAGTTACAGTTGTTAGGTTATGTGCATACTTTGGAGAGCTTCACCACATGCGTGAAAACAAAATTCCACCACCCATTATGTTTTTGAGACTAGGTGTCAATTATTTTGTTTTGCCATCAAGTGTGTGGATTAGCATATTATAGTTAAGTACTTGCTAAAAGTCATCTTCAGGACTGGATAAGACAACACCTGTGGATATTTACGGTTCGCTATTAAATCTATATTTAAAATGCATGTGAGCATGTGCAGTAGATCATCTACTATCTATATCCATTTATACTTCAGAGAGCTTCGTCACATGCTTGAGAACAAAACTCCATCCATGGAACGATTGTTTTGCTGTGTCATCACACATGTGGTTTAGCAGGTTATACTGAAAGACAGGGTGGCCAAGAAGTCACTGAGGAGGGACTTTCAACTTGAACGAGTTCTCCAACCTTGATGGCATCTTAATGGAATTCTAACATATGACAAAGACAATAAAAAATTGTTTGCAAAAGAGAACAAAAATGAAAAAGAATTTATTGATGAGCAACAACATCCTTTAAATTTTTCAAACGAATATAGATTTCATAGTTTAAAAAGTTGCTTCGAAATAAAATGTAGAATTAATCAGTACGTGGCATATCAGGTGACATTAAGAGAATTTCCCAAATTTATTTGTGACCTGTGAACTTTTTAAGCCGAATTATTTTTTTTAATCTAAGATTTTGATAAACATTAATGTTTTTAATTCATTTTTTTATTTAATGGAAATTGCTCCAGACAAGGCATAGAACCACTTGATGTAAGGAGCTAAAAATAATAACATTTCAAGGTCAAAAACTAGCCAACGATAAGTGTTATATGGATAGATTCCGACACAAAACAGCAATTCTTCCATCTTTGTCAGAAATATCGCTAATGGAATGTGAGGACTAAAGGACAAAATAAAGGAAGCAAGAGTTACGGGACTTCCGAAAGTAAACCCAAAGTCCACTTTCTACTCTACACAAAAATTGGCGACAAATTTTTGTTTAGACGAAATAGTTTGGAAATTAGTCAAAAACAATTTATTTTGATTTACCTACTCACTTGTGACTTATTTGTATTATAAAATATTTTAAAGTTATAAGCAATAGTGGTTTAGGAGTATAATAATCCGGTTATGTAACTTACTTCCTGTGAATATTCAAGATGGCTGATCGCGGATTATTTTACTCACAACTACTATTTTCAGTAAATTAAATTGCTTGTAAATTTCCTCTTTCTGTATCAAAAACCAAACGGAACTTCCATGAACAAAGTTTCTTTCCTAGAATTTCCCAACTGTGGAACAAAATACCACAAGGCTCCTTCCCAAACGACAACATGGTCATCTTAAAGTCAAATTTAAACAAATACTTGAGCTTGGATAAGCAATTTTTTTTTTAATGGAAATCGTTCCAGACAAGGTATGAAGCCACTTGATGTAAGGAGCTTATAATAATACAGAGAGAGAAAGGTAGAATCACTTCAAGACAAACCAAGCCTGAAAGAGACCCACCACCAGCGTTAAATCCCCATGTACTCCAAATAAGCTAATCAAAGAATAAGCCTTTTCAGAGCCAAATATAGGGAAGGAAGGGGTTACAAGGCTGTCTGACAAAAAAGTCTACTCATAAATCCACTCATTAACTGACAATCTTTTTAATTCTTATCCTCAAGTGATAAGTGGTGACCCATCGGTTTAAAAAAAAAAAAAAAAAAAAAAAAAAAAAAAATCAACTTTTTAAATATAAATTTTTTTTTAATGCAAATACGTCACAAATGAGTAAAGTAAACCAAAATAAATTGTTTTTGACTAATTTCTCAATGGTATTTCCTTTAAAATAATTTATGCTGCCAATCGTTTACCATCTATATAATAAAGTTGATCCCCTCCTCCGCATTCAGACTTAATAGGATAATAACCAAAACCTTCGTACGTTAATCTGTTTCGCAATCCAATAAACTCATGCATGTTTCCAGAAATTATGCATTCATTAAGCTTTTCCGATTATTTTTTTAATTACAGTAACTTTTTTCTTCTCATATTGTTCATGCTAAACAAAGAAATTATTCAAATTTAAACACTTAATCCTCTCGACTGTTTTGTCAGCATATTTCCGTATACATTTTTTCACATTCCAGAATAGAGCGGAATATACCAATTAACAAACAGCTTCTGAAAATGGCGGCTTTTGTGGACGTAAATTATTACGAATTTATTTTTTTCAGAGCACAAACTGCACTTTATTTATTTTCTTTTTTTTTAAAACACAGAATCTGTTTACTGTAAGGTAAGTTTCACGGATATTTTCAGGTCACATTTTTTTTTTTTTTTGTGCAGTGTTTTTTTAATTATTATTAGAATGGGATTTTGTGCTATTTGAAAGCCGTACCCATTTCACTGTTAATAATTCAGATGATTAAAATAGGATTTAATCATGTTAGCCACTACTTAAAACTATAGAGGTCACTCATCCAAAAACGTAGAAAAATTTATATTTTACAAATCCTATTTTAATCACTTGTGAAATGTGTTCTTTTCTGATTTTTTTTTCCAGAATTAATACTCTAATACTTAAATTTGTTAAAATTCAATTATTATTTTATATTTCTCTTGGGGAACGCTGGGACACGGGTCCTGCTGGTATATATAATATATATATATATATATATATAATTGTTTCCACATCAGTTGAGAGAAGTAGGTTTATCTCAAACGATCAGTGATTATTTGCATGGTCTGTAATAATTGTAAGACTTTATGTGACAAAGTTGCCGTCCCGCAAACAATGACTTGGATGTAGGATCCTTGAACGGGATATGCCCTACTGAAGGGTATTGATTTACTCCTCTCCAGGAGTTAGGCACAAGGCCAGTTTTTATCTTACTCCCACAAGTAAGATGTGACCCAAGGTCGGGTCGGGAAAGTGAGGTTTAAAAATTGCTCGGGCAGCCCCGTCGGCATTCCCCGGTAGGGGCACCTCAGGCAGTAAGCAATAAACTTACTCCTCCCCAAAGAGGGGAGGCAAAGCCTGGGAAGGTGGACCTCCCAGAACTGCACAGGACAGACCCATTGACCGGCGTAAATCAAGACCCGAAGGCCAAGACAACACCAGTATGGGGTGCAGTATCCATCGGAACAGATACTACACTTTGATCTTAGCCAAAAGGCCAAAACTCGATTCTAGAACCTTGTGTCTATAACTCAGATTTTTCCTCCATTGTAGCCATCTTGATTATTTACAGGAAGTAAGGTATATAACCGGATTATTTTACAACCACTACTTACAGTAAATCGATTATAACTTCTAAATATTAAAATATTTTTAACGCAAATAAGTCACAAATGAGTAGGTAAACGAAAATAAATTGTTTGGGACTAATTTCCTAACTATTTCCTTTAAAATAATTTATGTCGCCAATAGTAACGTTTACCAGGATCTTGAAAAAAAAAAAAAAAATTAAATGACGTCTTCTGTAAATAATGGTCGTCTTAAAGTTCAATGTTAACAAATACTTGTCGAGTCATCCGCTTAAGTAATCAAATTCTGCCCATTCCACCAATCGTTTCCAATCCTCTCATAGTGTTGTTCATCATCCAACTGACAATCTCAGCTCTTACCCCCCTGACGGGAGAAGGCATATGTAGCCATCCACAGACAGACTGTTTTGCTGTATCACAACTCTTCAGTTTAATTTTAGATATCTAGTACTTTTGCAGTATAGTTAACAGTCAAGAAATCGTGAACAAAAAAATATATATATTAGAATTATCTACCGACCTGTATCTGAAAGTTTTAATTTTTTTTATTTCAGAATTTGTTTTAGATGTTCGTGTGTCTTAAAAAACAAATGGGTCAAAAGACTTGAGATACTGCAACTTATTTTTTAAAAAAATAAAAAAATAATAAAAATCCTTTAAAACAGTTTCAGAAAGTTAAAAGTATACAGGTCGGTAGAAAATTAAATTTTAATGCATTTGGTGAAAGTTATTAATTGTAATTTTATTTTTGAGGTCTCAAATGTTAACGATAAGATCTATACTGACAGATTACCATGTTTGATTTTTATTGTGTTTATTGACAAAATCTTATATTTATTTAAAATATTTATTAAAATGCTCTAGTTTAGGTCAGTAGAGAATGTAATTTTATTGTGTTACCAAACAAAGTAATTTGTCTATTTAAATTTTTTTTTTTTAATTTCTCGGCTGATAAAACAATTTATCAGTATTTGTTTCTATTTAAACTACCGTTCTCATCTTGAATGTTATTTTCACAACAGCTCCAACCTTTTTAAGGTGCATCAAAAGGGAGAGGGGTTGATTGTTCTCGTTCTGTCAGCCATGACAGTAGAAATATTAAGTAATTCTTATTTTATTCTTAGTATTGTCCGTAGTGAGAATTGAACCTTCTATTTCCATTAGAGTGTCACTTAGAACTGATTATTTAACACCATTATCCGTTGCGGCACGGGGTCATCTAAAAAGTTCTGAAACAAATATCAAGAAATTTTACATAAACTTGAATTACATGTGGGAAAATCAATGACAAGTTAAAAAACATTGCAGTTTGAAAACAAAATAATAAAAAAAACAAAAACACCAAACTTTTTCTTCAAATAATATAGATATAATATATATATATATATACATACATAGAAAGTAGTCTAACAAAAGTATCTAATTTTAAATTTTATACAAATGTTCAGCTATATGAATATTAAGAGTTCATATAAAAATGAAAAATTAAAGGAACCTCTTTTTATAATTTAATTTTCCGTTGATTGTTAACAGTGTTTGTTAACATTCTTTTTGTTATATTTTTTATTTTTTATTTATTTTTTTTTTTAATTGCTGACAATAAAAAAAAATAATTGCCAACAATTATTTTTTGATAATCTTGTACTGTAGTTAACAGCCGACGAATCTAAAAAAAAAAAAAATATTTATACAACAAATAACTTTTACCAAACGTATTAAAATTTAATTTTCTATCGATAAAAACTGTTCCAGAATGTTTAAAGTATACATACTTTAAACATTCTGGAACAGTTTTTACTTATTTTTTATTTTATTTCAAAATTAAATTTCGTTTAAAGCTTTCTTTCAACACACTAGAATCAAAATGGCTGATTTGCATTCTGTTGTTGATTCATTCCTTTAAAAAAAAAAAAATTAAAAAAAAATAATAACTTACCCTATAAATAACCCTAAGTCCGACTAGCAAGCCCACCCAGACTTAGGTTTAGTGGTAAGGCGAGTCTTTTTAAGCCTGAATTTAGCGACCATCAAAAAAAAAAAAAAATTAAAAAGGATGATGCCATTTCAATCAGTTTCTACACTTTAAAATGATAGAGGTCGGAAGATAATTAACTTTTAATGCATTTGGTAAAAGTTATTTGTTTATATATTACATATGTGGGTTCAACAAAATTTTTTTTTTTTATATATAATATCCGAAAATTTTCCAAATTGCAAGCTCAATGAAGTTGCATTGCAAGCTTCAGAGCATATATATTTATATATATATATACACACACATACATTATAGGTGCATTCCAATGACCAAAAGAACAATCAATCCATACCTTTCATTTTCTTAGTTTTTATATTTCGTCGAACGACCATAACCATAGATTGGAAAAACAGAATAAAACTTTCTCCTTTTCTTACAAACAAAATTCTCTTACTATGTTTATATTGTATTTTTTATTCTTATGTTTATCGAAATTAATGGTTTCTATACAACCTACACACGTTTCGCAACAGAGCCAAGGGAAATGAGCTGCATAGCTGAGATGAAAGACTGTATTTTCCCTTATCTTTGTTGCAAAACACACGTGTAGGTAGTTATAATTAATTTTGAAAAAAAAAAAAATAAATACAATATAAACATATTAAGAGAATTTTGTTTGCCTGTAAGAAAAGGAGAAAGATTGGAAGAACAGAACAGAATTATGGTTGTGGTCGTTCGACGAAATATGAAGACTAAGGAAATGAAAGAACTAATGAAAGGTATGGATTGATTGTTCCTTTGGTCATTGGAATGCACTATAATATATATATATATATATATATATTGAAAATTTTTTTTTGATTTCTCAGCTGCTAACTATACTGCAAGACTACCTTTTTAAACTTTTTATCTTAATCTTTATGTTGTCTATATCGTAACTTACACCGACAGTAAAATTACGTCTTTAGGCAGCAATTAAGACAAGTGAAGTCACGGTAATAAGTTTAGAAAAGAAAAAAATTGGTCATCAAAATTGATAGCGAAAAATATTAGAGAAATAATTTTTTCCAGAGACGTAAGGTGATTAAATTAAAAAAAAAAAAAATTTGATATTCTATAGTATGGGACCTATACCGACCTGAATGTTTCCAACTGCGATTTATGGAACAAACCTGAAATGGCCAAGCTTGCGCTGAACTGTCAATTAGTATCGACATTACATGAAACAAATTTCAACTTTAGGTTAGAGGGTCAATTATCCCCCTCCCTCAGCGCTTTTGGTTTCAATGGGTTTAATAATCTTTTTCAAATAAGTAAGTGAATCAACTGTATTTTCCAGTTCGTTTTGTAAATCGTAATTGGAAACATTCAGAGAGATATGGGTACCCTGCTATAGAAGCACAAACTTTTTTTTCTTTTCAAAGTAAAAAGGAAAAATATACTTTTTTTTCAAAGAGTTAATTACAAAAATTACAGAGTTTTGCCAAATTCACCATTTAAAAATAACCAACAAGAATGGATTCGGATTTGTAAAACCGTTGAGAATTCTTCAAATAGCATTCATCTTTGTGTATTTGTTTTGTTTTTTTTAAGTTTTACCGCAGTTAGTTGTTTCGGTTTTTACAGTAAGCTTTATCTTGTTGTGTAAGAAATCAATTGTTATTGATCGATTGATAAAAATAAATTACAGGTAGTCCTGCTAGTTCAAAGCAGACATACAATTATTTGTCTTATTTTGATTACATTAAAAAATTCATAAACTGTGACACATTCGTTAAGAAAATATTCTTTCATAAGTAAAAATAATAAGTGTCTTTACTTCTAGATTATCATTATGGACATCTACATCTATGATGTATACAAAAAAAAAAAAAAAAAGAAAAAAAAAAAAGAAACCAAGGACATGTTCAACAAATATGCCACAAAAGCTCCAGTCACAGTGAAAGGTGAAAATGTCGAGGAAGTTGACAACTACATCTACCTAGGAAAGATGGTGAGAAGCGACGCTGAAATCGAACGGTGAATTGTGCTTGGATGGACAGCCTTTTCCAAAGTAGACAACATCATGAAGAGTAGGAAGTTCACTATGAACATTAAACAGAAAGTATCCAATGAATACATCATGTCTGTTATGACATATGGTGGCAAAATATGAGGACTTAATAATGCAGTGATAGAAAAGCTAAGAGTGGCACAACGTAAAATGGAACACATTATGCTCGGCATCAGTCTACATGAAAGAAAAAGAAACACCTGGAACAGACAGCAAACTGGAGTAAATGACACCATCACCACCATACAAATGGCAAAACAGATGGACAGGTCACCTTTCAAGATGTACAGACAACAGCTGGACATATAGAGCGACAGAATGGACTCCGAGGCAATGGAAAAAACCTAGAGGAAGGCCAAAAACACGGTGGAGAGATGACCTCGACAGTCAACTGGGTACTACTTGGCCATGCCTAGTCAGGGACAAAACAAGGTGGAAGGAAACCAAGGGCGGGTTCCTCCTCCAGGAGTGATCAAAATCCCTAATGATGACAAAAAAAAAAAAAAAAATAAAAAAAAAATAAAATAAAATAATGTGAAGTGGTCAACCAGAGTTGAGGACGAACTGAAGGCTCCCTTTTCATTAGCTACTACAATGAGATGTAGGGGAGGGCACCACTCCTTTCCCAGGATTTCTCCACTTACCCTTGATCCTAACCTTATAATGCTGAGTGGAGGAATCAAGTACCATTTTTTAAGTCTTTGGTATGACTCAACCAAGGATTGACCCCTGGTCTCCCGGCCCATAAGCAAGCACTAACCCTTATGCCAAATGGGCTGGTGTGTACAAACAAACGTAAACTATTAGTGGTTAAATAAATATAGTGAGAGAGGGCGAGAGAAATACATAGACAGCTTAGTGAGAAACGAGTCGTTTGATGAGTTAATTACAAATTACGGCTTATAAAAATCTTATAACTTAAAATGGATTATTTTTTCAAGCATAACTCAATTCCAAAGCTTAAGTATGTGGGTTATTTTCGGCAGTCTCATAACTCTCTTTCGCTATTTTGTCCTTTAGTCATCACAAGAGCGATTTTTCTGACAGAGGGGGAAAAAATTGCAGTTTTCTGGGTTGGCTGTTATTAAAAGTTGGTATGTTTTGTAAACCATTATCCTCAAGTGGTTTTTGGCCTTGATAAATGGTAGCTTATGAGCAAAAAATACTGAATTAACACATTGTGACAGCCCCTCATAAATATTCTTCTAAATTTAAAAATAAAACAATTTTTTTTTCTAATTATAGCTGAAAAACTATCCCTATCCGGAGTTGGGTTTAATGAATATTAAAGAAATATATTGGTAAAAATGTAAGCATTGTTCCTATTTACTTGCCTTCCAACGAAGCAGAGTTAGGCACAAGGTTGTTTGTTTTTTTTTTAATGTAGGGAAAATCCAGTTCCCCCAAAAAGAGGCACACTGGATAGGGACAAAAATATAAATTGCCTCAGTCTAGAAGGATTTCTCCTCCACTGATCGAAAACATAAAATATAGTGTTGTATTAGAACAGATACTACACTTTAGTCTCATCTAAAACGGCCAAGAGCATCATATGTGAGCATTGTCTTTGCACAACTAACTCACAAGGGTTCAACGTTCAAACTCCTCAACATGACATTCTCAGGCAAAATGAAATGGAATAAGTACATAGTAGTTACCAAGTCTGCTGCAAAAAAAAGTAGGCTCCCTCTACCGGGCTAGAAAACTTTATATGTGCCAGTATGCTATATCTCTATAAAGCCACCATTCATCCGTGTATGGCGTATTGTTGCCACATCTGAGCTCTCCCTTTTGGACAACGTGCAAAATAGAATTTCTAATAGACCCCACACTGTCTGCCAAGCTCCAGCTCCTGTTGGAGTGTTGCATCCCTATTCTTGTTTTACAAATACTTCCACAGAATGTGCTCCGATGAACTTACTGCACTTGCACCTCCTAAACGAAAATACCCCAACCCACCAGACTAGCAACAAAACTTCCATCTCTTCACTGTAGAGATTCTTCTATGCCAGATTCCTACTCAGCCTTCTTGCCTTTGGAATTCCCTTCCTGCTCTGTTTCCAACTGTACCAAGATGCAGAAATTTAAATGTAATGTGAAAAAATATCTTGCTGCCCAACTACCCACACAGGTTGCCTCCCTATAAATCTGGCCGTTATCACAGTAGCCCCTTATGCTTCAGTGGCAATATACCTTATTTGAGATAAATTACGGTAAAAAATTAAAGAATGAACATGTCAGATTTGCATACTAGTATGGTATGAAAGAACCAATTCTGTTTCAACTAGCAGCAGGGAGCTTTGTATCCCCACTTGTAGAAAAGCAGCTCCAACTTTGGAGCTCTATTTATGGTTTTTATACGTCTACCATCAAGAGAACAATTTTTACAAATCAAAACCTAATAATTTAGACTAACATTTATTTACCAAAAAATAAAAATACTATTATTTCTATTAACAATGGAGATTTGGTATCTGTCTGGAGCTGCAATTATACTATTACTTCTATTACTAATGGAGATTTGATATCTGTGAAGTCAAAACTATACTATTACTTCTAATGGGGATTTGGTATATAAATAAATTTTAAAAAATTTTAATTTAAAAAATAATATTAAAAAAATAAAAATACTATTACTTTTATTACTAATAGAGATTAGGTATCTTTCTGAAGTCAAAACTAGATTATTACTTCTAATGGGGATTCGGTATATGTCTGGAAAAAATAAATAAAATAAAAAAATAAAATAAATAAAAAACAAATTTAAATAAATTTAAAAAATAATATTAAAAAAATAAATAAATAAAACACTTCAGTAAAAATTACCAACAGGAAATTTCTATGAATCTTCATTACTTTTTGAAAGACTGAAACAGTAGCTCCCATCAATGATAACTTTTTGATTATTCTCAACAACTGATGTGAGATTTTTGCAACTTAAGAGCTGGACAGCATTTACTTTGCCAATCCTGTTTGTGCTAATCAATTTATAGATGATTGCTTTAAAATATTACGTTGCACTCATTCAACACTTCATTTTTAAATCTTGGAATAAATATAAATATCTTGTCTTATTCAAACTACTGTACTCATCTTGGATGTTATTCTCACAACGTTTCAGCCGATGTAACCTCCGATTTTCTTCAGGTGTTCTTGTTGAACTATGAGATCTACATGGAATTTCGAACTGAACCCTTTATTTAACCCACGGGGTAGGTTGCTCTCGTTCCGTCAGTCATGACCAGTTAAATGTCTACATGGACCCGTAACGCAACGGATAAAGTGCTAAGTCATTACCAGTTCTAAATGACAGTCTTCTGGAGGTTCAAGGTTCAATCCTCAGTGTGGGTGATACTAAGAATATGATAAAGAATTATTTAAAACTTCTACCTGATCATGACTAACGAAACGAGAACAATAAAGAGTTCAGTTTGAAATTCCGTACAGATTCCCGAGTTCGACAAGATGGACCTGAAGAAGGCCAGAGGTTACATCAAGCTACTGTATCCTCTTCTGTGTAAACTTCTACCACCCTTTCCCTAAATGGCAACTGAAGCAGGCTTGTTTTATTTTTTTGTTAAATTAATCGAATTGAATATTTGTTATATTAAAATCAAAACGATTATTGAATTAAAAAACAATAACAAATAAGAGTTAATTAATAAAATGTTCTTTATCAAAACCAACTGGCAATGGAAGCAAGCTTGCTTTATTGTTTGTCAAATTAATTGAATTGAATCAGCAGAAATGTTGCGAAAATAATATCCAAGATTAAAATAGATTGAATAATCCAAATTATCAATCTTCATCTAAAAAATTCCGAAAAATAACATCTTGTTGGCAACTTTTGTCGTGCAGATGGAAAAGTTTTTTTCACTCAGAATTGAAAATAAATAAATAAAATTAAGACATTTATTATTTTTGTGTTATCACATTAAATGGTTTTGTGTCAAATTTGATCTGATGATGATATTCCTCTGATAAAACGTTGTTGAGTGGCGACGTTGTGATCACTTCGGGAAGAGTTCAATCGCCACCCAGAATTTCATCTCGTAAATGGTCGATGAATGGATACCAGTTTTAATTAGTGAGGTCAAATTGTGTTCACAAATGAAAAAGGAGTCACGACCTCCTTTACGTATGGGTAGAAGGCTCAGAAATAGGAGCTTTCGGATTTCCCTTCAACTGTGGCCGACTACTCAACTTCCTTTTTTGACTCCTCCAGTGAACATTAGCTGAAAGAAGATCTTCGGAGAGAGTTTTACTAACACGAATCCACTCGTTAGCTGGAAGATTCTCTACCCATTTATATTAATTTTCTTTTTATTTGTCATTTTGGGCAGGAAGATACGAGTGATGGCGTTATTAGTCATTGAATAGTTGTATTGATATTTTATTTTGTTTATATATAAAAAAAAGAATGTGGAAAGTTTGTTTTCTTTGTTCCAATCCATTTAGGACGATAATTTGCTTTGTATTGTCAAAATGGCAGTTTTAATGAACTGGAGCCGTCGATGCAATTTTGTGAAAGACATGGCAGTCACCTGCAGCTTTTTATCGATCGGCAAAATGGTGATCATCCACCAGACCCAGGACGGACCGTTGGCTGAGTCGAGTTCCGCCGCGTCAGGAATCGGCAGAGGGCCATAATGATCAATGATTCTCCCTAGCTTCTCCGCAAGGATGCAATCCAGCCATTGCTTGCACATCAGGTACACTTCTTGCTCAAGGTCTAACAGATCTACAAAAAGGAAAAAGGGACAAAAATTTTATGAAATTACAAACTTTTATCAACGCAAGAAAGGAGAATAAACTAGGGTTGTCAAAAGTATCAATATTTTGATAGATCTTTTAAAAAAGATATATGGATTTATATTATGGATTTCAGCGTCCTAGTGACACATGGCCGTAAGGTCTAAGCCGTTGGTTTGAAAGTTGCTAAGTTCAATCCTGGGCGAAGGCAGTGAAAGTAACATTCAGCGACAGCAGCAAAAACTGAAATCAACGGAGAATTAACGAGTGTGTCCCAAAATTGGAATCCGAGTATGGTACCCCCGTGACAATAGAGTCCAGACAGACGGTTCCCGAGTTTGATACAGGACACCTGATGAAGGCCGGAGGGCAGAACGACCGAAACTTTGTGAGCATGGCAGCCAAGATGAGGAAGTCAGTTCAAACACTGAAATCCATAATGAAAACACCTCAGATATACAAACAATTACTATGGATTTATGTTTGATACAAAAGTCATATACTGTTAAAATTGTTTTTCTTTTGTTTGTGTTTTTTACTTATGTCTTGGTTACTCATTCAGCCCTTTGACCTCCCTTCTCTCTCTCCTAACAGGATTTCTTACATAGCTGCTGGTGTGATTAACAAGATTGACCCCATTTTTTCTGTTGCATAGTGTTTAATGTGATGTGCACCTTATAGGGTCCATTTACTGGTGTAAAGCATTATTATAGGAGATTTTTGTTGTGGTATCTGAAGTAGTATTGATATTTTTTCTTTTTACTAATATTGTATTGTATCTCTAAACTTAATCTTCTTCCTTATTAAATTTTTTTTTTGAGATGGGGATTGATAATATTATTTGGATTGTTCGGACTATTGCTCTTATCTTGAGTGTTGTTCTCACAACGTTTCGGCCAATATAACCTCTGATCTTCAGGTGTGTTTTGACAATGGCTGTTATTGGTGAATAGTGGAAAAAATGTTTTTGTTGTTTTTTCGCATGCACCATCATCGTTAAAATTTCAAAATCTGTGACGTACTTACTTTTTTCCACTATTCACCAATAACAGCCATTGTCAAAATACACCTGAAGATCGGAGGTTCTATCGGCCGAAACGTTGATGAGAGCAATAGTCCGAACAATCCAAATAATACATATTATCAATCCTAATCTCAAAAACAAAATTTAAAAAAAATTTAATACAAAATCAGTACAGACTGTGTAAACTACTCAACACTATTTCCGTTTTGTAAGTACATCACAGATTTTAAAATTTTAACGATGACGCGTGCAGAAAAAATACACAAAACAAAAAAACAAAAAGAACATTTTTCTACTATTCACCAATACCAGCCATTGTTGAAATACATTTGAAGAAGGTTGGAGGTTATATTTTTCTTGCTTGTTTGTACATTGAATGCAATGAAAAGTGGTTGGAGAAGGGGAATAGAGAGATGGAGTAGTTGGAGGAGAGAATATGATGAAGGAGTAGTGGAGGGAATGGGTGTAATGGGAGGAGGAAGTATTGGAAATGTAGTTGGGGCATATTAGGAAGAGGGAGAAATGAACGTAGGGGCGTATTAGGAGAAGGGAGGAATGAATGTGAGGGAGTAGTGGGAGAAAGGAGGAATGAATGTGGAGGAGTAGTGGGAGAAGGGAATGTACTACTCCCCACATTAATTCCTCCCGTCTCCCACTACTCCCCACATTCATTCCTCCCGTCTCCCACTACTCCCCACATTCATTCCTCCCATCTCCCACTACTCCCCACATTCATTCCTCCCATCTCCCACTACTCCCCACATTCATTCCTCCCATCTCCCACTACTCCCCACATTCATTCCTCCCATCTCTCACTACTCCCCACATTCATTCCTCCCATCTCCCACTACTCCCTCACATTCATGGTTTAATTTTATATATGAGATAAAAAAAAAAAAATTAATTTGTGATAATTTGTATTTATATTTTTTTAAATTAGACTTTAGAAGGACATTCATGAAATGAAAATTCAAAGGAAGAAAAAATTGAAAAAAAAGAATAATCTTACCCGCACGTTCACTACTTTCGATTGGGTCATCTTTCAAAAAAGAAACCGTTGCAATATTATAACCATCTTTAGTTCCCTTTTCTAAAACTTTGAAGCGCCTATCACCAACTGTGTCCAACAACGAACGGCCATCATCCAATATTTGTACATTCTTGATTTTTAGCATGCAACCATATTCGGAGTAAACTCTGAAAAATATTTTTTTTATAAAATAAAAATAAAGTAAAAAAAAATCCAAAAAACTGAATAAAGATTTTAAATAAAATAATGTAAAAGAAAAAATATAAAATAAAAAGTAAAATAAAGTAAATACATTTTTTTTAAAATGTAAAACAATATAAATATTAGGCAAAAATAAAAAAATTAAGTAAAAAATTAAAAAGTAGGTAAAAAAAAAAATTAAAAGTTAAAAAAATTAAAGTAGGTAAAAAAATAAAATTAAGGTAAACAAAAAATAGAAATAAGGTAAACAAAAAATAGAAATAAGGTAAACAAAAAATAGAAATAAGGTAAACAAAAAATAGAAATAAGGTAAAAAAAAATAGAAAAAAGGTAAACAAAAAATAGAAATAAGGTAAACAAAAAATAGAAATAAGATTAAAAAAATAGAATTAAAGTAAAGAAAGTGGATTCTTGCAGCATGGTGTTAAAGAATAAAAAAGTAATTTGAAAATAATTCTGACAAAAAGTATTTTCTGGAAGGAATTAAATCTAATTACATTTTATTCCTCTTAGCAACATGTTGCAATGATCCTCAAGAAAAACTGACGAACCAAAATCACATATTGATATTGTATGTTGAAAGCTATCGATAACAAAGAAACAGTAAAAAGACTACTTTATATATTAGGTAAATACCTAATATATAAAGTAGTCTTTATCATTTCAAGAGTTTTGTGTGGTTTTACAAATATTTGTAAATTTCATTTCTAAAATAGAGTGTAAAATGATAAATTGCGATGAATGAAGAAATATTTTAATTGATATTATTTATCGTGTTATTTAAAATAATATTTGGTGCTTGTCTATAAAAATGTACATGTGAAATACAGCAGTTACAAATAAATTAACAGAAAAACTTTGATATACTTACGTATCAGGCAAAAGTAGGTACTACACCAAAAACTACGGAAAATTATCGAGTAGAATTTTAATTTAAAATATTAATCAGTTTTATCGTATTTTTCCGATTCGCTATTGATTATGACTTGGCGAAATGACAGACGGACTAATCTCCCCTGTTTTACGTGTATTTACACCCTTATCAATGGCGAATCGGAAAAATAAGATAAAATTGATTTATAATTTTTATTAAAATTCTACTCACTAATTTTCCCTAATTTTTGGTGTAGATACCTACCTATGTAAGTATATCAAAGAGTTTTCCTGTTAATTTATTTGGAACTGCCATCCCCTCCTCCCACTACCTATCCAAAAATCTAACTGCTCTCTCTTGTGGGTCAGTGGAAAGAGAAAGATCTGAACAGGCCATTCACCACGTCACACTAGTGACTACTTATCTGTGACGTAACTGCTGGGACATGTAGCTGATTTCTAATGGAAAATTCTACACTACGTTATGTGGAGGTGGTTAGTATGGTTTCTGCGGGTCTCAGAGACAGATGGGCCTTCAGCTGATAGACTATTTGCATTCGGTTGGAAGATAGGTTTATCCTGATTTGTGAGTGTCATTCGGTAGTGAAAATAAGTATCAGTGTAACCTCTCAAAATAGAACATCGTTACTTATTTTAAACTCGAGTTGTGATTCTGTTTGAAAGGAAGATCCTTTTATTATAGCAGTGACCGAGACATTATATCCGGTGTTGAGATCAAGCACTGAATTCAAACAAAGACAACAAATGGACGATCACGGCTTGTGTAGTGAACGCACACAAACCCAGGTTCACACAACATTGTGCCAAATTGATACAAGTGCGAAACCAAAAATTAAAACAATATGAGATTAAGCTTTGAAATGGGATATAAACATGAAGTCGTATATCATCTTTGTTGCTTTCTATTATTATACACGAGCGGGTAACTAACGGATAAAAACCTTTAGTGAAGTTCTTCTTGATGTGTACTCACCCGGATTGGATTGGAGTTGTCATGCCGAACTGGTTAGATCCGCACTCCATGCACCGCCGGATCATCAACCGATAACGCGGTTCAAAAATGTGCAATGGACACCGAATTGTTGGACAGGCAAAAGTGCACACAAACACAGGAATTTCACAATTATCCTCAACCCTAACAAAAACAACAAAAATATAAATGAATAAATAAAATATTAAGATACATCAGATTCGTTTAAAAAAATAAATAAATAAATAAATAATCCGAAAGGTAATTCAATTGTTTTTTGGTAGACACTCATTTGAAAAGATAAATAAATGCTATCATCTTTGTAACCTTATTATTTTTCTCTATACATTTTGTTTATATATTTTATATTAACGTCTGCTACACATTGCCAGAGGTATCTATACCTAATATATATATATATATATATATATATATATATATATATATATATATGGTGTGTATTTTGGCAGCATATTTTCATTTAAGCAAACATTATTAAATAACAGTGTTTTTGCTTGATAAGACATTTTTTTCAATTTTCTGAATAGTCCATTTAGTTTTTCGGTCGAATTGGTGTATGTAAGTTCCGTGGGTTTCTTGTTCCATTTTTCTTTTTTGTGAGAAATTTCGATTTGATGCATCAAAACATCATCAGGCGGTGTTAGTCTTGGTGTCTTTACAAATATGTCTTTACTGTTGAGTTTTGTTAACAGCTAGTAATGTATGAGCATCTATAATATTTAGATGTTGCATGTGAACAGGATTATGTGAAAAATTCAAAAGTATGACGACTAAGAATTTAGTAATGTTAGTTACTATGCTAGACACTTTAAAATGTGAGTAGTTTCGTAATTCACATTATTGATTGTGGTATGTTTAGTTTTAATGTAGAGAGCTTCCAGACTTTTTGATCTTTTGTATGTTGGTGTTGTGGTGTATTGTGCTAGTAAGAGAAATATACATATATATATATTAATTAATTTTTAAATATATATAAATGGAAGTGGAAAAATACTCAGAAAAAAGCTATGCATCTATCGCCAGTAAAAACAATAACAAAAAAAAATGACCATGTTACACACACATATATATATATATATATATATATATATATATATTTCTCTTACTAGCCAATATATACTCTCTCCGGTTGCATATTTTTGCTAAGCTGGGAGGATATGATGAACGAACTACATACACTGAACCCCCAAAGGAGGAGGTAATGAAAGAGGATGATATCATGACCATATACTACTCTCAAAAGACATTTTTATTTTATTACTTTTGAACTTAGTTACAATTTTTCTAATTAACTTGGAAAAAACAGTTGTCTTCTTTACAAACAATACTAATATTTCAGGTTAGCTGCTGATGTTTGCTACGATATCACTTAGTGAACAGATAGATACACATGATTAACATTTTGCCACTAAAAATTACACATAAATATTTAAATAAAGAATTTACTCTACTTACAAAAAAAATTAAATTTTGTAACGATTTAGAAACAATCTCCAACTCCTATTTCTTCTGCAAAATTTGGTTTCCAACAACTTTTAAAATCTAATGCACTTAGAAAAAAACAATTGCACATGCTATATTTTGTCCTTATCATGCCAACCAGGGTTACTACCACAGTTTCAGTGGCTAAAGCAATACTGCTACCCTTTGGGCCATCAGCAGCTTTAACCACCACATAGGATATTATTGTTTTTGTTTGTTTCTTGCCCCCCACCCCCCACAAAACGTATGTTTTGTTGGCAATAACGTTTTATGGCAATCATCTCATTCGCATGCAATCACAGTTACAATTTTTTTTAAAAGCTTTTTATTATTTATCAATATAGCTATTGAAATAGGCATGTATATTATTATATTAAAGAACATTCATGCCACAGCACACACTAAGATGCATTGCCTTGACCCTGTGCTATTCCTTTGGGGAGTATGTGTGTCTTGTTTGGGAGAGACCAATACATTAGACCCAGCGTTGAACAACACTTGCTGCTTGATCACTAGTTGCCTACCAAGTTGAACAGCCTGCATCTTCTAACTGGCATTGTACCTGCAGATGTGAGATGGGAAATTGCCAGTCGAGTAGAGATCACAAGGGCTACCAGCGATGAAGGCCATCTCCTTCATGGACGTTTACCAACGGCTCAACGACTGAAGTCAAGAAGCTTCCTCAACCATGTTGACCCCCTAACAACATCCCAGGAAGCTACCAGACTACAGATGTGGACCAGAGGGCTAGAGACTTCTGAGATCCCTGGATTCAGTAGAAAACACATGCCTGGAATGGGAATGGGGCAATCAAAAGTTACTATAACCAGATGGGGCTACAAAACCGACCCATCCATCTGCAGACGTAGAGAGGAGGACTATACGATGCAGCACTGTCTGCCCTCTACTACTTAACCAGTGAAGCTTGAAAGATCTTGCAGAGTACAACAATAATACAAAGGACTGTGTAAAAAAGTGGGAAACTGTCGTATGACAACATGACACTTCAAAGACACGCAAAGAGAATGTATTATTTATATACACACGCACAAAAAAAGGATTTAAGTGGAAAGTACTTACAGAGCTAATCTGGACATTTCTTCTTCATGGATTTGCTTGCGTGTTTCCAGTTCTCTTGAAAAGAAACTCTTGACGATATTCTCAAGACATTCGGATATGGACCATTTCCGAGCAGCCAAATACTAGCAGAAAGTAAAATAATAATATAATAAAACGTCTTCATTTAATAATTTTCAAATACAAGAATATACAAATGTTAGCAGGAAACTTACCGATAAGGTACTCTTCCACCCAACTCCCTAATTTAATTATTCTTCGTAATAATAAAAAGTAAAGAAAAGGAAAAGAAAAACATACAGAATACAAAAGAGAACTTGTTACTGTTCTCTTTTGTATTCTGTATAGTAATCAATATACATGAGGAAATTGTGCATTTCTCACCTAATACAATAATACATACTAAAGGACACACCCATATACACACACACAGATATAGACATAACCATTCATATCCAATTTGAAAAAGCAAAAATAAACTCCACCAGAAACAAATACAATTGTGATTCCGAATAAATAATAGATAAAAAAAAAGCCTGCATACATATATATATATAGAAAGGATCGGAATGAACTGATAGGGAATTAACACCAACCAGATCAGGAATTACTTTCATAATTATAAGAATATAAAATTACTGTAAATCCAGAAAACATTTCCTATTGTATCTGTTCTTAAGTTTCGGGCAGTAGGTAGCAACCCGAAATAAAAATAAATTCCTCTTTCTCTCCTTCTTCCCTTTCGTTCTCTCTCTTCTTCCTTCTACCACTTTAGACGACGGCACTACGTATTTCTCAGGCAACTGCCCCCGCCCCTCTTACCCAAACATTGATTGCTCTTATAGTGCAGCCTCCTTCCCACAATCCGTCTCCGCCGGAAGTACTTCTGTTTCCGCCGGAAGTACTTCCGTTTCCGCCGGAAGTACTTCCTTCCCATAAAAACGCATTGCTCCTTCTCTTTCTTTTCTTTCATTGTGCCCGGCTCCCCACACGAGGTAAGTTGTACGTTTGTCGTCGTCTCATTCAAATATACAACAGTATCTTTTAAATTTGTACAAAGAAATCATTTCAATATTCATAACTTGAAATTTCATTGACTTTCTTACATACCAAGACAAAAAACAGACACTCCTTATTTTAGTTTTAGCAAAATCTATTATAATCGAGTATTTTGTTTAAATGTGGTTGTTGATCACCTATAGGTTCCAAAACTACTAGACAGAATATTAAATTTACCATTAAGCACCCTTGAAATACAGAGTGATTCATATGGAAGTAAAAATTTAATACTACTATTACTAATAATAAAACAAATACTGTAAACTGTAGTCCTGCTTATTCACAGAAAAAAAAAAAAAAAAAATTAAAAATTGTACTTTTACTGAACTCTTTATGCCGGTAGATTGTTCTCGTTCTATCAGCATGACCGGGTAAAAGTCTTTAGTAATTTTTATTTTATTCTTAGTATGGTCTGTAGCGTTAAGTAATAATCACTTCTAAATGAGTCTTCTGGAAGTTGAAGGTTCAATTTTCACCACAGGCGAGACTAAAATAAAAATTAATTAAGACTTCCACGCGCTCATGACTGACAGAATGAGAACAATCTACTCCTGTGGATTAAATAAAGGGTTCAGTTCGAAATTTCCATATAGATTCCCAGAGTCTGACAAGACACACCTGAAAAAGGTCAGAGGTTAAATCCGCCGTAATGTTGTAAGAATAACATCTAAAATGAGAATAGTAGTCTGAATAATCCAAACACCAAAAATTAATTTTGGGGCGTGATTGAAGATAAAATGAAAATATACTGCCCAGTACAGGGATTGAACTCAAAGCCTTCACTTTACGAGATTTTTGCATTTAATACATCCCCTTTCCTCCTAACATTTCTTGCCCTATTTACCCTTCATATTCTAGTAGTGGTCTGACACAAAATCTTATTACGGTTAACGAGGTTGGCCACATGACTGAGAACAGAACTTCCGCTTCGGTGTTGGTTATTTTGTTCTGTCAACACTTGTGTGCATTAAAGACATCTTCAATCTTTCTTTTGTGGGAAGGTTTCACTTTCTTCCTACATGCAGTGCCTAGTATTACCAATGCTAACCCATTTGCTACTGGCCAGGCTCAATGGTGCTTAACTTCAGTTATCTAAAAAGAACCACTGCATCAATGTCGTATATAATTATATATATATTTTTTTAATTATCCAACTATTTATTTTATTTATAAACAAAAAAAACAAAAAAATCAGAAAAAAATATTCAGAAAGGAAAAAACAAAAAAAATCAGAAAGGAAAAAGAAACATTTTCAGAAAGGAAATTAAAATAAAATAAAAATAAAAAAATCGGAAAAAGGCAACTGAAGACTTACTGTAGTTAGAGACTGTTTACAAAGCGGACATTGTGGACTGTGGTCAAGGGAGCGTACCAAGCATTCTCGGCAGAAGGCATGTCCACAAGGTGTCACTAGGGGTTGATACAAAAGGAAAAGACAGAGGCTACACTGAAGATCATCTTGTTTCAGCAGTTGAGTCAAGGGTTTACAGCAGCCGAGATCACACAGCAATAACTCTGAAGAGTCTAAAAGATAGAAAATGAAACAGACAAAAAATATACACAGGTGTTTAGAACAAGTACAAATATAGCTTATATAGATGTTTATAATATTGGAAATTTATTTCCAACAATATTTTAAGTTGCTTTTCTACGCCGGTAATATTACTAAACAAACGATTTATTTAGTCCGCGGGGCTGGTTTGGTTGTTTTGTTTTACAGCATATCAACCCTTTTTATATTATTTAATGCCGAATCTGGTCATTTTGGTAAATGTTTTTATGCTTCAAGTTCTTTATATGTTCACGTATTCATTCATAGTGTTTGGTTTGGTTTGGTTTGGTTTTGTAAGGGAAAAATGCTTTTGTTTTTGGCTTTGTAGAACATGATTTGCAAAGGGAAACAAAAAAAAACAACAACATCAATGTTTGGTGCATTTTTGGTCAGGAAGTCGGTATCTTCAGACAGCCTGATCTGGTAGCACCAGTCCGTGGGGCTGCATATAAACAAAAAATACCACAAACTGAAAAAAAAAAAAAGGCAGTCCCTCTTCGAATCCTGTATAACATGGGTGTTGTCTTGGACCACTTGACTAATGAGCCATATGTACAGAGAAAGCCAATATTTCCTTGCTACATCAGGCAGCAGTATATGATGAACTTTTTTATGTTTTAAATATTGGAATTTTTTTCCCGACAATTATGAATAAGGTTGCTTTTTTGTGTTGATGCTATTGTTTGCATGGGTAATAATTACTAAACCAACGATTTAATTAATCCACAAAGTGTGTGAACTCTTCTAAAAACGCTATTTCAAACTCAAGCGTGACAAATTGGATGAAAATGTTATCTTGACCTCAAGCGTGACAGACTGGAAGGAAATGTAAACTGCGGTATCCAGGTTTACTAATGGCCACAAAGATCATACATATTGTTCTCTGAGCTGTTTCTAAAAACAAAGATTTTAGATTTGTTATTTGAAACAAACCAGTTGAAGCTAGCAAACACTATTTGCGACAATAGAACAGCTTGACTGAGTAGAAGGTGCGGGGTCCAAGGCATGATAAAAAAAACAACAAAAAAAACAGACAGCACGAGATGTGGATTAGAAACATGGATGATGGCAGACAGATTTAAAGTCAAAATAAAAATACAAGAGAATAAAGAATTATTACAGAGAGAAATGAAATAGCAAAGCAGAAACATTCCTTTGTTCATGACGTTAAATGAAAGCAAGTCAATTTTTTGCGGTACTTGAAAGCATCAGGTACACAAGTGTTACATAACAAAAGCTGTTTGAATGCAAAAGTTTGAGTGACACCTAAGGGTCAGAGGTGACCCCAGAACGGAAGTCAACAAAACAATGACTTCCGGACAGAGATTTTCTGACTATTTTCTGGTAACACTTCAAGCAGAGAAACTGTGTCGGGGGCGCCATCCCAAAGGAGGGGGAGGCGCGGGGTGCACAATGTAGCTAGGTATAGAGAGACAAACTACCCGTTTATCATCCGTGTCGTTCTGTCTCCCACACGTATGAAAGTAACCCGTCTGATTTTTTAAACCTTGGCGTCCGAGTGGTTTTGTCAGTAGACACCTGGGTTCCCGACTAACAACACAAGTGTATAATGGTTTATACACGCATCAGTAATTAAAAATATTACACAAGAAGTGCAATTGTGATACTATGGATTCCAGTGGCAAGGAGAAATCCAGAATGATTGAAAACAATGCCGAGATAAGCGGAGAGCATATACAGCACTTTATATTCCCAAATGGTCACCCATTGTAGTACTGACCAGACTCAAAGTCGCTTAACTTTAGTGATCTGACGGGAACCAATGTGTCAACCTGATTATGCCGTATTACAAGTAGATTGATGATAACCAGTTTGTGTGTAAGAAGTGTCAGATAATGACGTATGAAAAGTCAGATGTGGAGAATACAGGCCAACAAATGGAAAACTTAAAAATGCAATAAGAAAGATATCAGTTTATTTTCTTGAAACCAAGTTTGGGTGATTATTTCAGCATACCCTACGGAGATCCGATATTCAACAACAGTAGAGACTTACGGAGTTGTTTTGACCAAGAAGTGCACGATGGCCTGGGTTCTTCTTGGACTGACGTTTCTTCAAGTTTTTGTTGACCTTGTTGTTCTTGTGGCCATGAATTACACGATGATCGTAACAATGTTGAATCAGATGCAGCATGAACAGGAATCGAGCCAGTGAAAGTTTGGTCGTTAAATATCGTTGGAAGAGAATGACCTGAAAAATATTGTTTTTTTTTTTATTAATAGAAGATAATCCTCCACTTTATTATAAAGAGCAATGTGTATTTGTATATATATTTTTTGGACGTTTTATTCATATTCTTGAGCCTTCCTTTAAGTTTATAGTACTAATCACTGTTACTTGGATGTTAACATCCATGTATTAAAAATGAAAATTTAAAATAATCTTTTTTTCAACAAAAGGAACTAATCTTCTATTATATAAAGTGCAGTTGTCTGTATGTATGGACGACTAAAACTCAAAAAGGATAAAATAAACATCCACAAAGTTAGTAATTTCTTGATTGGTGTTGCCCCGAATAAATAATATCTAAAATTTAGAAAAAAAAAAATTATTCATTCTTTGACCCTAAACTGGCACAGATTTGGTCGGGGAGGGGGGTATGTTTTCCAGTCACTAACTAAAGGGAAGTAACTAATTTAAAAAAAAAAATAATCTCTTTATGCTGACTCATTCCTCGAGTTGTCTGTGTTTGCGTATATCCAAAGAGAGGAATGCACTGGGCAGAGAAGAGGGGGTGAGGAGAGGGAGGGGGAAGGAGAGAGAGATAGAAGTTTTAATAGGAATATGTTATACTTTTGCTTTGGGCAACGCTGGGTAGTCTATTATATAAAGGGCAGTTGTTTGAGTGTGTATATGTTCAACTAAAAGTTAAAACTACAAAATAAACACCCACAAAATTGGTATTTTCTTGACTGCGTTGCCCTGAACAAATAATATCTAAAATTTAGAAAAACATTCATTCATTCGGGCACAGATTTCATCAGGGGGAGGTCGGTTTTTCAGCCATTCATGTACTAAAGGGAAGTAACTGATTTTTTTTATCAAGGAGTTACTCCCTTATGCCAACTCATTCCTCAAGGAATCTATATAAAAGAAGAGTGGTCTGTGTGTATGTCTAGAGAGGAATGGGCTAGGTGGAGGGGAAAGAGAGAAAGATAGAGAGAGGTAAACAGATAGAAGTTTTAATAGAAACTTTTGCCCTGGGCAGTGCAGGGTTAATTTATGAAAAAGATGCTTTTTTTTTTCACCAGGACAAACTTACCAAAAGAGCGCATAGTTAATGTTATGAGAGTATTTTTTCCCTTAACACCAAATAAAAAAAAAAAAAAAAAAAAAAAAAAAAAAAAAAAATCAAGCAACCGTATGTTTTTCAGGGAACCAATTTGGTACCGTGATATTACCAGAGTAACCCTCCCTAAAAAAAAAAAAAGAAGCCAGTCATGCACAGTGTGTGCGCATACCCGTGACCTACTTTCATGTAAACAACTACGGATTACCAAATTTTAATCTCACCTTAGCTCACTGTATGGAGAATCTCATAGTGTGTTACACTATCAAAACATCGAATTAAGAATTGGTTACATTTGGTAAAGTAAACAATTTGTGTTTTAGTTACAAAGTTCATGAAAAAAACAAACTATTCTGTACTTTCACCAGAAACCCAAACCATCTTTAACTTACAATTCTGAACCTCTACCAATGCGGCCAACCCAACAGCTCTGGGGAAACGGGGAGAATTAAAGTCTATTTATATCAATACAAGCGGACATATTTTAGTTGGCTGTCACAACAGTGTTCAACAATCCAGTCTGACAGAACTTCGCATTACACATTTAATTGGTAGCCTAATTTTAATTCTCTTAAAGTGCCCATTCTATGTTAAGGGGCCTATAAACAAAATATATATATCTTGCCGAAATTTTTTTTAAAGTCTATTTAATAAATAATTGTCTCTTGTTCATTTTTAATTTTATTACTTACTTTTGTTACGGGAGTGAGGACAGCATTCATCATCTTCGGAATATTCACAATCACTCTGGAAAAAGAAAAAAATGTTTAAATATGTTTCCAAGCATAAGAGGTTCTGTCCGTTATGCTTGAATGGACCTAATATCCATTCTTGCTTTTAAATCAGTCACTTAAAAAATTAAAAGACAAGTGATTCATCAAGATAAAACTTTAGAATGCCACGGTCAACTGTCAAAATGTTGACTACTTTTTTTATTTTTTACATTTTTAATAGGAAATTAAGAGAATTAAAGAAGCAAAGAAAAACAAAAACAAAAAAAAACAAAAAAAACGTACCATCGATTTTTCTGAAAAATCATCCTCAAATGATGCTGCTGCAGCCGCCCCTAACGCTGCTAAATCTGGCTGACATTCTTCGTCTTGTCCAAAATCAGATTTCTCGCTTTTGGAGATTTTGTCAACTTGGAACCACGGATAGGACACCTGCCTCTTACTGGTCGCCCCTTTGCTGGGTACAAATATAGTTGGGGGCATGCAAGCCAACTGGGCCCTCTTGGCAAGAGAATGGGAAAGCGATGAGCTACATAGATTTTTTTCTCTTTTTACATCCTCTGATAATAATTGGTGAAGAGCCTACCAAACAAATAAGAAAAGAAAAAATTAAAATAAATCATAAAAAAACAAAAAGCATTAAATTACTTAAAATAGAATTCTCTGAAACTGATAATGTAAAGAAAACCATAATTTCTTATTTTTTTATAGTGTGCGGGGATGGCTCGGAGATAAGAATGTGGACTGCTGTTCTAGCAGTAGGGTTTCGAATCTCAGCTCAAAACATTCACCATGTCTAACCGCACTCAAGTCATGATATGACAAAAGTTTTGAAATTTTGGTTTTTCTCCAGCTTTCTATTCATTGTTTATGTCACCTGAAGATGATTTGACGAAGAATCGAAAGTACTCATGATAGATATGGAACATTTATCAATCTTTTTCTACAAAGATTAGAAAAATTGAAAAAAAAACAACAAAAAAAAACTATAATTAAGCAGAAGTATTTTGTTGTATCTAACAATGTTTACATAAATGAAAGAATGCTGCCTAAATATACACAATTCAAATATAGAAATGCAAACCTTACCATCAGAAGCTTCTCCTTTGGCCTTGACCAGTAAGGGTTCACAGCTAAACAGTCCAATAATGCTGTGACAGCTGCTTCGTAGTTATGCATCTCTTGAAGAATACAACCTTTCCGATAATAACCCTGCAACAAAGATAATAGAAAAAAGGTAACGGATACAAAAACAAAAAATATATATGATAACAACACTAACAGACACCTCCAAGATTGCCCGGGAATGTTTTCCCAGCGACGGACACACACCCCTCTGTGCTCCTGTTGTAACAGTGTCAGATGTGTAAAAAGATGGATGCCAGAAAGTAGAAATGAAAACATGATCAGTCTCGCAGCTGGAGATGGGAAGGGCGGCAGCAAATAAATTATAATATTCTATCCTACACATAGATATGGTGTTCAAAAATAGGTGTGTACTATCAAATTAATCAACTGGGCATTATATACAAAATATATATATATATATATATACATACACACACGTTTAAAAAAAAAAAATTGTGACCGACAGATGGAAAAAATTTCTATTTATATCAGATTTAGCAAATACTTGATTTTTATACATTGTCTCTAATTTAACTAACATAAAATCTTTTATGCCTTACATTTTTAATTGGAGAAACTTTAATTATCAATGTTTAGTAATAAAAATTAAATTATAATTGTTTATTATAATTAAATTGTTTTGCCTTTAACTAATTTGGAATTAATTTTGAATGATTCTTCATTTCTTGGTAGATGTCAAATCACTTTTTACCATATCTGACATGTTTCCATTAATAATTGGGCACGCTGAAATATGCAGCTCTTCAGTTAAATAGCTGGCAAATATTTACACATGCAGAACAGACAGCTATTTGCACATTCAGCGCATATAGATGTTGTTAACATGCAGCAAATATTTTGCCATATTCTAATGGATGTTAAAATAAATATTCAAAAATATTCAAGCTCATTAATAATTTAACACAATATATACAGGGTGGCCAAGAATTCAGTGAGATATTTTTATCTTGAATAGATTATTATTTATAGTACCTTAATGGAATTTTAACATATGACAAAGACGATGGAGATTTGTTTGCAAAAATAAAACAAAAATGAAAAAGAATTTATTGATGAAAAATAACATCTTTTCAATGGTTTCCATTTTCAGCTTAAGAAATTTGTGCCCTTTCCAAGACATTATCCATGACGGATTGCAGGATCACGATTTAATTATTATTGATGATGTTCTTCAATTTGTGTAGAGTTTCAGGTTTGTTGATGTAAACTTTTTTTTCTTTGACATCAACAAACTTGAAACTCTACAATAATAAAATAAAAAATAAAAATCGCCAGTCATTCAAGGAGGTGTATATCTAATCTACTTTTATCAAGGGAGATAAATACGGATTAAAAAATTATATGCGCAAAGACAGCCATCAACAGGAAATGCTATTTTAGTTTCACCCTCTTTTGAGCTCTTTAGTAAGATATATCCAAACCGAAAATTTGACACCTGAGTTACCTGCATGCGAAACGGCAACTCTGCCACATACAAGAAAGCTGAACAATTACAACAGAATATGTAAACTACGGTGAACAACCGACTGTTAGAAACTACCTGCTCTTTTTGGCGAAGGGTGCTGTCATCCAACTAGCAAAATTACTAACCGAGGCCAATGGCTGACAGCAGGATTTATAGACAAACTATCAGTTACTACCTGGATGAAAGCACAATGAATATAGAATTGAATGCAAGATTATATATATAATTGTTTTCCCAGGCTTGGAAGCCATTTTTGTTTTTAAAACACTAAAATTAAAACTTTTTTTTACCTTTGACCACGTTGGTTGCATTTCAATAACTTTTTCTGCATCTTTCAAAGCCAGATTGTACTGCTCCAGGCTGGAAAAGGCCAAGCTGCGGTTACTCAGGACAAGGTGAGACGATGGAGCTGAAGAATGAACACATTACATAGATTAACTTCAAAATTAACGCAAATTATAAGTTTTTAAACTAAGAAAAGCAGAAACGGATATTCTTAAGGGATTATCCATTCAATCCGCCCATTCAGCAATGGAAATGCTATTTTGAATTGTAATAATCAAAACATATACACTCCTCATAAGCAGCATAAGAGACTGTACTATGCACGTTGGCTTTAAAAATCTGGGGTGGTAGAAGAGAAGTTTAAGTAATGGAGGAGAAAAAGAGTGGTTGTGCAAAAGTAGGTGATAAGCATATTGGGAGAAAAGCCAAAATGAGATGTGGATGGAAGTATAGGCAGGTAGGTTTAGTATAAAAGACAGGAAGGGGGTTATTAAGCTAGATAAGAAGCTAATAAAATGTAGGCTGCTGCTGCTTGAGGTAAAAAAGGGAGGCTAAAAGGTGTGTAGGAGATTTAGGACAAAACTAAAAGGCATTTTAACCATTGTTCATGGGTATAGCATTTTTCATTATGTTTTTGGTGAGAGTGAGGTGAATTTGAAATGTTAGATAGTGGAAAAACAACCGCTGCTGAGAAAATAGCAACCCTAGTTGAAGTCAGTGTCCCTAATGATGCTGGCTTAAACAGAACTGAAAGGGGAGACGATAACAAAATACTAAGGTCTTATGTATGACATGAAAAGAAATTGGACTCTTAGGAAGATCTTCTCCATTCTAGTAATTATAGGAGTAACCAGGCTCATGAAAAAAAAAATCTCAAAAACTACTTGGTAAATATACCGGGTGAACCAAGTGCAAGAAAGATCCAAACAATCGTACTTAAAGGGACGGTTATAATCTCTGAAATAGTGGGTGAATGTCTGGCATCTGGTAAGATGTCCCATCCACAGCAAAAAAAAAAAAAAGAAAAAAAAAAAAGAAAATTGAAAAAGAAAAAAGATTTAAGTTTCCGCCTGAAAATGTTTTCACTTGGTCATAGTTTTTCTTGGGTACAAAATTACTTCTTCCCCTCAGATTCTGTTCTATTGCTAATAATTTTGTGTTATTTTGTATAATTAAAAATAGACATTGTCTGGAAACAGCTGGAAACCAATATGTGAACTCTATTAGGAATATCATTTGAAGATAATTTAAATTATATATAAGAAGCTCTGGTTGGATAAATACGTGTAAACACATTCCAACTGAGGGTAAGCTAGGAAAAGGCAGGCAGAGACTTAGAATGACTTGGTCAAAGATGACCTCAAGCAATAGCACATCGAAACCAATGTCAATAATAATTTTGAGGAAACTTCACTTTGTGCAAACATGGCAAACCCACATCTGATGTGGACGAGACATTAAACACAGAATTGAGATGGATTAAGGAGGTTAGAGTGAGAGGGATGAGAGAGGTTAGAACAGGACGTATTACAAATATAGGTAGAAGGATAGATATATATGAGTTCTTACAAAAAATATATATTTAAGTATATACTCTTTATAATATCCGAAAATGTTCCAAATTGCAAGCTCAATGAAGTTGTTCACAAGCTTCAGAGTATATACTTTTTATAGTTGCATTCCAATGACCATAGGAACAATCGATCCATGACCATAACATTGAAAGAACAGATAAAAGTTATTGATTGATTGCTCATATGGTCATTGGAATACAACTATAAAAATTATATATATATATATATATATAAATAAAAAATTTTAAAAAGAGAGAGAGAGAGAAAGCGCAAGCATGTTACCTACCTTCCACCAAAGCCCGCGTGAATATTTCAATAGCTCCACGATAGTCCCTTCTTTGCATGTGCTTCTTCCCATCCTGACGCAGCTGTTCGGCAAAGCAGTGTTTGGGGAAAACCTTCATAACCAAGTTATGAAGCAGTGTGGTGGGAGGACATCTTTTGCGGTCAAGAATGCAGTCGGTGATCCCACACAACCTGCACGCCCACGTTTCATCATTCTGAAGGCACTTATGGCAAAATGTATGTCCGCAGGACAAAGTGGTTGGTTTGTACAAGACCGCTTTACACAGGTAGCACCTACGAGAGAAAAAAAAAAAAAAGAGACAAAATTTAGAAAAGTATGCAGAAAGAAAGTTAAAAAATCAGATCATTTACAAAACTAAATAAAACTGACATGATCAGGGGTAAAAAAAAAAAAGGACATGAATTTAAAATAGATCAAACTTCAATAAAACACATAAAATTTTCCATTATGTTTTTTGGCGGGGTAATATGATTTGGAAAGGGTCCAAGTCGTTGCTTGATATTATTGTTTGAATGTGCAATCAAAGTCACTTCTTGTAACTTATAAAAAGAAAGAAAAAAAATGAAAAAAAGACACTTGTAATAGGAATCTACTCGAGCTGGTGTAAAATGCGTACACTGCAAACAAGAGCTCTCTCTCTCACCCTGTATTTTCCTCTTTTTTTCAATCCCTCCAAACAACGGGTCAAGTCGGTGTCAGTTCCAGAGACAAAACTACCCACTCAACCAAAAGTAACCTCTTTTTATCCCCCCTTGGCCTCAAGTGAGAAATGAGAATCTCGCGCTTGAGTTAGCCTCGTTTTAGCTGATGATGCATGTATGCAACTCTATACCTGCAATTTCGACTGACCCTGTATCGGAAAAATTTCAGCCTAATTTCTGATTCCAAAAACGATTCTTTAAATGTAAAAAAATTAATTTTCTATTGCTGGTACTAATGATAAAATATATAAATATTTATAGATTTTAAACTTGATTTGAACTGTCGACTTCAGAGTTACAAATGATTTATTTCGAGCTCCATATTTAAAATAATTTTTTTATGGAAATCGCCCCCAGACAAAGCATGAAGCCACTTGATGAAAAGAGCTTAAAAAATAAAAAAATAAATAATATCACTTCAGGGTAAAAAACCAGCCAACGATAAGTGTTAGATGGATAGATTCTGACCCAGAAAATAGCAATTCTCCCCCTTTGTCAGAAGCATCGCTCATAAAACGTGAGGACTAAAGAACAAAATAAGGGAAGCAAGAGTTACGAGGCTGTCAAAAGTAAACCTATGGTCCACTTTCTACTCTCCTATATAAGGTGGATGATTTGCTTGTTTGTAAGAGTGAACTTGGTATGTTTCTAGCGTCCACATTTGTTTTAAGAGAGTTATTAGCAATAATAATGTTCTTTAGAGGCGGTGTCGTTGGAGACATGCAGCTTTTGGACTGTTCGGCCATTATATTTCGAAACTTTTGGATTATAGTGAAGATCAGAATACGAGCACTCTCCTGCTCAATCTTCAAAACCACACTCGTTTTCAGATTTTGATTCCTCTCTCAGACTACATATGTAAACTGCATAGCATGTCTTTTCTCCTGAGGAAGCCTTAATAAATATTAGGTGAAATATCGATCTCTACACATTCAGAAAGATATGTGTAAATAAAACTGATATGACTAGAGGAAAATCATGAATTTCAAACTTCAACAGAAATAAAACGCGCATAAAAAAAAAACATTTTTGGATGAAAAAAAAAAAAAAAAAAAAAAAAAAAAAGAAGTAATGTGTCAGTTTAAAATATTGATTTTTTTTCTTTTGCTATTTATTAGCAGGGCTACCTGGTGTTTCCTTGGGGCAGGGATAACAAAATAGAACAATTCTAAAAAGCATGATGTAACATTTTTTAAGCCCCCCCTCGACACTTCTCCCTTACTTTGACAACTGATTAAATGTAATAGAAAAAGGAAAAAGCTGACTGACCGTTTGACCTAGTTTCAGTGTTTTTTTTTTTGTTTTTTTTTTAAACAACTATCAGTAAGAATCAGGTGAGTAGCCAATGGCAAAAAAAGCTGAAATCGAAATGAATTTCCAAACTTTGATGCCGCGCGCGTGTGTGTGGAGAGGGCAGCGCAAACAACTTTTTCCTCAACAAAAAAAGTAAAAATTAAGAGAAAGACACCAAGTGTGCAGGCGAGGGGGGTACGACGACAGGAAGCCATTTTTTGATAAAACAAAAGTCAGCTACCTCCTTCCCCCCCCCCTTCTCCCTTCTCCCTTTCACGGCAAAATTAACATTTTCAGTTTTCAGAGAGAACTGTCATAAGAACGAAAAGGAAGGCAAGGCAAGAGAGAGAAAAAAACAGAATAAGATAAAGCAAGAGAGGAAGAAAGAAAGAAATCCAGCCAAATAGTGACAAAAAAAACAGCAGATTTCGACCAAAAAGCGGAAAACTCATATACATAAGAGGCTCTAGTGATTCAGGCTGAAATCTGCTTTTCCTGGATACAAAAAATAAAAGTAGAATTCCGTTAAAAAGCAGCTAACTCACATCACTACTGTAGATGTATCTTGTGTAGTTCCTGACTTTTAGCCGAACACAAATTTACGACTTTCCTTTATATAATAAACTAGCGGTATTCACCAGTGTTGCCCGTGTGGAAATATACTGTTGGTCAGGTTTCTTAGAAAAATAATAAATTCATAGTCATGTTTACAATTTTTGCCTGAAAAAAAAATAACATTTGCAATATGGGTCAAGCAATAAAAAACTGTTAGCGTGGTGGTGTTCTCTGCTAAAATGGCAAATGGATTTAACGAATGCTGGATGATTTGTTATTTAAAATCTTATAAATACCAATAAAAAATATTTAAATGTTGAAACCGTTTTTTTTTTAAATACATTCTTCACCAAGATATTCTTTGTTTAATTTTATTTTTGTTTTATGAAGCGAAAAAAATCTATTTAAAAATAAATGAATTTTGTTTCTTTATGTTCTAATATATTTCAGTTATTTTATGGACCTAACCGATAACTGCTCCTCATGACCCCAGATGAAATCGAAGGAAAATTTCAATAGTGTCTTTAGATACTGTGAAAAATTTAGTTCTTATTGAAACTTATTTGAATGTTATGTCAGCCTTTATAACCGTAACCATTATCTAATCAGATAAAAAAAAATTTTTGTCTTATGGGGGGGGGGGGGGGGGGCGGTAAATTAATCACTATGAAATCGGTTAGGGTGGTGTATGGGTTAAGTCATCTCTTTTTACCCAGGTGACCATGAGAACACCGTCAATCAATCTAACACGACATAGGTACATGGCCACTATATTTTATCGGTATTGTTCTATTTTCTTTAACCTAAACTGACCAACACATTTTGAAATAATCTATTTGTGATTATTTTGTTCATTTAGATGTGTCCAGACCTGTTTTTAAAAATCTGGTCCAGAAGTGGGTTATCATTTTATGTTAAATTCATGTGAACATTATTCCCAACTCTAAAATATATATATATATATATATATATATATATATATATTTTTTATTTCTTTTTGCCGCCTACTTTTTCAAGCTGCTTAGATGTAATTGCATAAATCTCGGTGGAATTTTATTTTTACTTTTAGGAGAACTAGCATAGCAGACAGGACTCCAATTAGGGTTGCAGGGTCAGAAGGTATAAGGTGAGACTCAGACTAAGTTTTCTAAAATATACGACTCCAGCTCCTTATTTTAAAGCCTTCCAATAGTCACTGTCTATCGATTCTTTGGAGAGATAGCAGTTTTTTTTTTGTCATTCGACTCAAAATGTTCAACTTCTTGCGATTTGTTTTAATCGTTTCAACGTCTGTTTTATCCAATTTTCTTTGTCTTTTCAGCAGCTTTATTTTCTTTTATATTTCAATTTCCAGGCTCGTTAAAAACAGAATTACAACTTTAAAATTATCTAAATACCACGTGTAGCAGCCATCATGCGGGTCTACAAGGAAGACGAGCGAGGGTCGTGTCATGTGTTGTCCATCGGGGATTGAATCCTGAGTGTTCCGCTTACGAGATAGAATATTGTTATTCTTGTGTAGTGACAAAGGTTCACTTATGCAAATGAGCATTGTTTTGTATGGGCGAATTCTCGTTGAGATAAAAAGAGTAGGAACTTTCCTCCCTGGGCTGTTTGAAAAATTGACGGAAGGAGTTTAGGTCACGTCGAGTATTCGGTGAAAAAGTGAAGAGAGACACGTTTTCAGATAGAAAATAAAAAAATAAAAAATACCTTACACCAGCAACAAGCTTTTGCTGTTTTTATATTAAAACGAATGAGCTGTATCTAATTAGTGTTGCCCCGAGAATTAAGTTAAGATGGTCAACAATAAAAAAATTTTTTAAAAATGCATTTTTACGAGTCTGCCTCAGACTCTTCAACAATGGCTCCAATAATATCAAAAGTAATTTCAAATCAATAGCTGTAAAAAAATCTGAATAAAAATGAGGACACCAGCCATAAACAGATTAAGGTGATATAGAATTTTTTTTTTTTTTTTTTTTTTTTTTTTTTTAAATCTTTTTAAAAAACTTTTATTCACCCCTAACAAGGCACATTGCCACCGAGACATAAGGGGTTACTGTGAATTAGGGGTAAGATTTATAAAGGGGGGGGGGGGCATCTTAAGTGAGTTATTTGTTCACATTACAGATTTGCATGTTGGTACAGTCAGGGAGTGAATTCCAAAAGCCTGGCAGTTTGAGGAAAAAAGCTATTAGAGTAGAAAGCCCTTTGGCATCTGGGGACCTCCAGAGTTAAGGGATGGGATTTAGCTGAATGTCGGGTTGATCGGTTGTATTTCCATCGAGGAAGCACCAGAGCAGCAAAATATTTAAATGTTTAAACCATTTTTTTAATTTTTTTTTTTATTTTTAATACATTCCTCACGGAGATATTCTTTGTTTAATTTTATTTTTGTTTTATGAAACAAAAAAAATCTATAATACAAGAATATTAAGATACAGCAATTTTAATATATGATTAACAAAAATGAAAAGATTTACCTCTTTTCAGAAAAACTGACTAACACATCGCTCAATAAGTCCTGGCCCAAACTAATACAACAACTTTTAGGCAAAATTCAACTTTATTCATAAACAGGGTCTCCTATTTAAACGCTTCTCTAACAATTTGATGCCTTTTTTGTAGAACGATTTGTCTGACTTCAAAATGAATCTCAGTTTCCGATAGCACTTCTTCATTGGAGCCAAATCTCTATCTGGAAGATTCGTTTGAGGTCTGCAAAACGGCTAGTAGTCACTGGGAGGGCAGATCTGGAGAATAGGGTAGGTGCGGAGCAATTCAAAGTGCAATTCGTGTAATTTTGCCATCATTGTGATCAATTTGTGACACGGTGTATTGCCTTGGTGAAAGAGCACTTTTTTTTCTTCGTTAGTGGCCGTTCTTTGGCGATTTCTTCCTTCAAATGCACAATAATGCTGTTAGATATTCGCTATTAATGGTTTTCTTTCAAGTGAATCGATAAACAAAATACCTTGCACATTTTAAAATATGGAGGGAAAACCCTTGCCTGCTGATGTTTGTGTCTTTGGACAGCATTCACATGTGCTATCCACTCAGATGACTGCCGATATGACTGTAGTGAAATGGTGGATCCATGTTTCATCCATGATCATATATTGATGCAAAACTCGTTTTTGTTGCATTGAAACAGTTGCAAACAACATTCTATATGGTCGATGTGTTGTTTTCTGGAACAACTACCAAATTTAGGTGACCTGGGCATTCAGACACAAATGGTCTGTACAGCCGTGTTTAAAGTAAGCATACCACCTCTTAATCATTGTTTCAAAAGAAGCAGAGTCCGAATAACACTTATCAAGCCACTGCTTTGCTTGAACAGTATTTTTCCCCCCTATCAGAAAGTAATGCTTTATCAACACACGAAATGTGTGACGGATGCCATAGACTTGGGAACGCTAATCACTATGTGATAATGGTTAATATGACCATAAACCTCCGACCTCAAAGCAAACTTTTTAAAACAAGATATACCAACGGACTGATTGGGAATCAATCAGAGACCTCAGAAATGCTCCATGGAGTAAAACTTTTTCTCTCCCTGCTGAACAGTACGCAAATGAAGTAACAGCAGTTGTCCCTACATGGAAATTCTATAGTAAGTCCCACTCTCTCCAATAGTTCACTTCGACCTGTGTGGCTGCTATTGTGCATACACAGCAAGCATTGCGCCGATTTAACCACGATAAGTCGGCTACAAATAAACAAAAAAATTTATAGCATCAAAGTTTCATTTAAATAACAAATTGGTAAACTAATAATCCGATTGCGATTGAGCTCCAAATTTGACACTTGCCATTTAACGATTAGTACTTTATAAAAATCATAAGGATTTTTTTAAAAATTATTGTAAGTGGTGCGTGCCCTCTATATGCCAGATCTGGGAGTATTGAGTGATGTGTTATATAAATATTAGAGATGGGCGGTTTTACCGAAAAACCGTTTTTTCGGTTTCGTCTCCATACCGAATACCGCATCGTTTTTTGTTTTTTTTTAAACCGTAACCGTTCGGTATTGTGTTTTTACTACAGTAAGCCCCCATATACAAGGAAACACGGTTGAAAAGATTTTCCGATTTGAATAAAATTGAATATTACCAAAAAATGTTATATTAGTAAGAGGACAGATTGAACAAATATATGATAAAAACATTTAATTGACTTGTAGGAAGAAATCTTTATTTACAGTTTGTTTATCATTAACATTTTGAATTTTCAAATGAAAAAAAGAGAAATACGACAGACAACATGACATCGTATTTTTAGCATAAACTATTTTCAAATGAAAAAGAAAAAATCAAACGCGTACCGTATGATGTCGAAAATCTATTTGATTCAACTCAAAATTGTAAAATAATTATTTATGTTTGTTTCAGAGTTATCTAAAAAAATAAGTTATTAGAATGAAATTTAAAAAAAATACTTGTTGTAAAAGTAAATAAACGAAAAGTAGTGAGCGAGTATAAACATTTAAAAAGAAAAAAAGTAGTTGCCAATGCTAGTATCACTTTATTCGGATTTAAAAAATTATTTTAAACATTAGGCATTTCATTGTTTACTTTTGAAAAGCCACTTCATACATAAATTGTCATTTCTAGAGAACTATCTCTCAACTATACTGTTTTCTCTCCCAAAAATGGGTTATTCAAAAAGTAGACTATGCAACGATTTATATTTTACTAAATTGTTAATATGGTATTTATTTAGAGTTGACAATTTATTCGAAAGTTTAATTATTAAACTTTAATCCAAGTCATGAATTCTATGACTAAAATTACCTTAAAGCTTAAAAAATGACTTTAGGTGAATTAATAATCTCTACTTTTTTTAACCATCCTTCCTTTTCCCTTGGCGCGGTTTTCGGGTGTACTACTAGTCTTTTACGCATGTCTATAAAGTTTTATTACCCTGTCTTAAAAACAAATATTAACCCCAACACGCACCAGTTGACAGAACTTCGAGCACACAAAATGACAGACATCCCAACAGTCAACATCGGCAATTCGAGAAGTATATGGTGTGTTTATTTTTCGACTATCCGATGACACGGACGAAAACATTCCAGCAGAAGTACAGCAAAGTAGTGAACCAAAAGGGGAAAAAGACTTTTGGGGTTTTCTCCGAAAGAAAGGTCAGGCAAGAACAAAAGAAATTGATACCAGCGGTAAAAAAATATCTCGGATTAAAAACGAGGTAGATCGATTTCTGTATGGAAAAGCCATCGACCCATCAGCCTGTCCTTTTGTCTGGTGGAAGAAAAATGGTAGGCTCTACCCGAATCTTTGTATTCTGGCAAGAGAACTTTTGAGTATTCCAGCTACCTCTGTAGCGAGTGAACGGATATTTAGTAAGGCTAGACTTGTCATTAGTGACCGGAGATGTAGGCTGAAACCTAACCATGCTGAGAAACTAGTTTTTCTCAATCACAACCTAAGAAAATGAGTAAAAACATTTTCACCTATTAAAAAATTAAAATTTTTATCTGTCAAATAATTTTGACAATATTTCATTTTCATCATCATTTTTGCTTAATTTTATTTGTAAAATTATTTTGTTTGTTTAAATAAATTTTCGTTTTTTAATTTCTTGCATTTCTGAGTTATATTTTAGCTTCTGATGGGTTAAAGAATTAGATAGAATGTATATTCAAACTCAGTTGTATTCTTCAGAAATCTTTCATGAATCTTTGGTCACTGTTTTAACGAGTTAACTGTTGAAAAGGTATCAGAACTTTGATTACAACAGTCAACACCTTAAAACTTATATGATTCATATCATGGAGAATGATTGTCAAAAAATTATCGAAACAGTGGCATAATTCAACTAAACGTTGAATAATAACTAATCATCACACAAGAGAATGAATAGCTCCCATAGTAAAATATTTTCAAAAAAAACCGAAAAACCGAACCGTAAACCGAGGTTTTAAGGGGAAAAAAAAACCGAAACCGATACCGAAACCAAAATTTCAAAACCGCTAAACTCTAATAAATATGTATTCTAAATATGAACCTTATTTTAATGTGAGGAAAATTTGAGTTGTGTTGAAAAGCATACTTAATCATTGAAATTATTGGAGATGAAAAGAAAAATAAGGCATCAAACTAGTAGATGATTTGTGTAGAGATTTTGAATTTTAAAATTCTCTCTCCTGACAGCACTTGATCCGAGAAGAGAGAGGAAGGAGAAGAAGAAAAAAAGAAAGGGGGATTTTAAAATGAATGCAAAAAAAGACATGGGAAAAGTACAGGGATAAAGGAATAAGCAAATACAAAAAGAATTTTAAAAAAAAGGAATAAAAGAATGAAAAAAAAAATAAAAAAATGAAAAAAAAAGGAATAAAAGAATGAAAAAAAAGGAATAAAAGAATGAAAAAAAAAAGGAATAAAAGAATGAAAAAAAAAGGAATAAAAGAATGAAAAGGAATAAAAGAATGAAAAGGAATAAAAGAATGAAAAGGAATAAAAGAATGAAAAGGAATAAAAGAATGAAAAGGAATAAAAGAATGAAAAGGAATAAAAGAATGAAAAGGAATAAAAGAATGAAAAGGAATAAAAGAATGAAAAGGAATAAAAGAATGAAAAAAGGAAAGAATGAAAAAGGAAAGAATGAAAAAGGAAAGAATGAAAAAGGAAAGAATGAAAAAGGAAAGAATGAAAAAGGAAAGAATGAAAAAGGAAAGAATGAAAAAGGAAAGAATGAAAAAAGGAAAGAATGAAAAAAGGAAAGAATGAAAAAAGGAAAGAATGAAAAAAGGAAAGAATGAAAAAGGGAAAGAATGAAAAAAGGAAAGAATGAAAAAAGGAAAGAATGAAAATAGATAAAAGAAAAAAGATAAAGAAATACAGATGAAAGAAAAGAAAGGGAAAACAAAACGAAGGAAAAGAACAAAAAGAAAATAGAAATAAAAAGAAAACTAAGGAAGTAAAGGAAACAGAAAATAGCAGCTAATTTATTGTCTCCGATATTTAAAGTTATATAATTACTCACGAGTATCGCATAAATTCTATTCAAGGATTTTTCATTCATAAGACAAAAAAAAGGCCCTGACGTTGGACATTTAATTTTGACAATCAAGTTTGCTAATAAAAATAAAAATCAATTAGTCCAGTTGGATAAATAAAATGTCATGAAATAACACACTTATATAACAGCCTATTTTGGTTACATAACTAATTCAACGCACCTTAACAATAACAAATTATAATTGCGCTACTAAAAACGCACAATGTGTGAAGGAAACGCATGAGAAATGACGTGTCGCCGGCTACAACCTGTAGGAGTTTCGTTATGTAAACTGCGTTACGTAACGAGAAAGCTTTCATAAGCCCTCGTAGAAATTGCCAGAAATGGTCATTTTTATCTCATTCTTGATACAACCCTGCTGTTTTGGGGATTTATATAAAAAGGTGAACCGTACGCTTAAGATAACTTTATACGCAGACCAGCTGGAAAACCCGAGAGAATTCCAAGACTAATGGGAAACTATTACATTATTTTATAAATATACATTTTTATACCATTCTTTAGTCCTTATAAACTGCGTATCACAATCTATATTATAAAACTTAACGTACGTGTATCCGGATCGCTTCAATAATCACTTATGCAAATTTCATTTTTATGAGTAAAATAGAGAAGGCTTAATCTTAACTAATAAAAAAATAAAGAAAAAAAATTCTTTCACTTTTAATAGACAAAAAATATATTCTCTTGTTCTTAATATTTTTGTTACTAAAAAAGAGGGAAAGAGGGGATTATTTTATTGTTTTTAAGCAAAACTTACCTCGTATATACATAATTTTTTGTAAAACTTTACCCGCGTATTTGCTCTTTAAGTAAGATTTAACTCGCGTATTTGTTGTTTGGGTTTTTTTTTTGTAAGTTTTACCTCGATTAGTTGTTTCTGTTTTTAGAGTAAGATCTGACTCTTCTGTTGCAACACGGAGATCACACGGCTGACACTGCAACTGTATCAACATGCAGAAATTTAAATGTAAGGTGAACAAATACTTTGCTACACAACTACCTACTTAGGATGATCCCTCTATAAATCTGGCTCCTAATAATCGTAGCCCCGGAAAATTCGACAATTTTGGCAAAGTAGGAAAATTCGGCAATTATGGAATAAATATCGATTTAAAATAGGTTTTAGAACCGTTCTTGCGGGAGACATAGTTGTAAATACGGTGGTAGGACAAAATCCCACCGGATAAAAGCCCACCAAAATAATTCAAACACGGACAAAAATCGTGACCGTCGTAGTTTACTATAGCAAAAAAGGCCACCAACGTAAAAATAAATTAATTAAAAAAATTTTTTTTAGATATATATATATATTTTTTTTTACAAGGCAAGGCATAGAATTTATCTCCGATCGCAAAAGAAAATTGGTTAATACCCTAAAAAGTTAGAATAGCCTGGAAATGGTGAGTTATTTTATGTTAAAATTATGTACAAAACTGATCTCTCAATCTGCATTCTAAAATTGTTTTTCCTTTCGCGAAAAATGAGTAATACATAATTGTTTTAAATTTTTCGTTTTACCACCCGGACTTAGGGTTAGTAGTAAAAAGAGTGCGCGTTTTTTTTATGATGTAATCGTTAAAAGAATGCAGTATTTACAAACTACCGGAAAAATGTTTAAAAATGAAATTACAAAAATTGTCAAAAAAAAAAAAAAAATTACAGTTATTGATAATTGTAAAAAAAATTAAAAAGGTGCAACTTCGGAAAAGCCTCAATACGGAAAACAGATAATAAATACATAACTGTATTATGTATGTGACCAGGACGGAACAAAGATATCGTACACCAAAAATTACGTAAATTTATCGAGTAGTTTTTTTTATTTTTTATCACAGATAATCAAATTTTGTCATTCTAATTCCGGGAATATGTTACGACGCTCAGCAGAGGCGCGAACAGGGTCCAAAAAAAGAACGAGAAAGAGTTTAAAAACATAAATTTGCAACAAGTAAAGTTGACTTATGTCTAGAATAGACATTTTTCTACTTACCTATGTAATTTGTTTGTATTTTTACATAGTATAAATGGCTTTTTATTAGATGTTAAAAAATTTTTTCTTGTTTTTTAAAACATCTAGTTTCTCAAAGAAAAATAGCGGCCAGTCCCTCTACATTATTACGTAGAGCGGCCATTTTGAATTCTTCGAAAACCGTCTGTCGAACTTAAATTTCTAATAAATAGCACTTCAAACGGGTTTAAAATACAAACAAATAGCACATGCAAGTTTGAAACTAACTTTTACAGCTTACAGTTACTTTTATTTGTTGTATATTTGTTTTTTTAGCGTTTTTACTCTGCTGAGTCTCGTAAAAGATGCCCCCCCCAAAAAAATTTCTACGTTGGTGGACTTTTGTCTGCACACAGTTAATACGGAGCTACCCCCCCCCCCCCAATATGAACACTTGTGTTATCTTTTTGGTACTTGTGCAGTTTACGGACCGGGCTATTTTTTTTAGATCATATTTTCAAGTTAAATTCAATTTTTACGTAAACTGAACAAGTACCAAAAAGATAATACAACAAGTGTTAGGCATTTTTAACGACAGCTAACATAACAAATAGACAACAAATAAATGTTACGAAAGGCAAGATAAGTTACTCTTCTACTAACCTGGATAAGTGTTTTAACTTATTTTAAAGCGTTTTTTTTTTGTTCAAAATGAACCTGGTGTCCACCTGTTCGGTTAGAACGAAAAAAAAAAAAAAAAAGGCTGATTATGAACCCTGCACGAGGATCTTTGATAATTGGTGAAAAATCGAAAAATAAACAAAATAGTGTTAGAAACACATCCAATCAATATCACCAATCGTGCGAAAATGTAATGTTTTACCAATATTGTTTAATTTTCGTTTTTTGAGCGATTATCGAAACTGTACTTTCAGCCATTTGTGTTCGTCTTAACTAAACAGATGGACACCAGGTTTGTTTTGAACAAAAACACGCTTTAAAATAAGTTAAAACACAAATAAACTTATCCAGGTTAGTAGATAAGTAACTTATCTTGCCTTTCGTAAAATTTATTTGTTGCCTTTTTCGTTCTGTTAGCTGTCGTTAAAATGCCCGAGATTATATAATTACTTTCATAATCGAGAAGTCTTCAAATGACGAAAACAAAAATTGTATTTTTCATCTCTAATCAAAATTTTTTTTTTTTTTTTTTTTTTTTTTCAAATATTTCAACCGTTTTTAATGATAAAATGATTTCGATTTCGTCCTAAATTTAATTGCGATTTTGGAAGTGAAAAATCCGACATTTCGAAACTATTTAATTTATGCATAGACAGGCTTACATAAGTTGGAAGAGAGAGAGAGAGAGAGAGAGAGAGAGAGAGAGAGAGAGAGAGAGAGAGAGAGAGAGAGAGAGAGAGAGAGAGAGAGAGAGACTAATTCTGGATTTTGTCTTATTTCTTCTTTTTTAACTGGCTTTGCAAACTCACTTTTTCTTGATTAAGCAATCTAACCCAACACGAGCTCAAAGGTATATATATATATATATATATATATATATACATACATATATATATAATTAAAAGAAAAAGAAATGAAAGAAAAAGAAATGAAAAGAAAAAAGAAATGAAAAAAAAGAAAAAAAGAAATGAAAAAAAAGAAATGAAAAAAAAAGAAATGAAGAAAAAGAAATGAAAAAAAAAATGTAAAAAAAATGTAAAAAAAAATAATGAAAAAAAATAATGAAAAAAAATAATGAAAAAAAATAATGAAAAAACGAAAAATTATTTTTGTCCCAACCCAGAGTACTTTGGAGGGAGCTGGATTTTACCCACATTAAAAACCGACCTTGTGTTTTATTCTGTCCATGTGGAGGTGGGTGGAATGGGGAGTAAATAGGAACAGTTGAGTCGTTACATAAGAGGAAGTTATGTAACAAGTTAGTTGAAAGAAATTCAAGGTTTGGCCTAAAAATAACATCGAACGGACATTGACCTGAGAGGATTCGATCTTTATTGATAATTTTATACATTTCATATTGAAAAAGTGTCACATTTCAAACTTAACATCTCGAAAGTCCTTTATATTTTTCATTTATTTTATCAATAAAAAAACAAACAAAAACACAATCATTGATTACGTAAGCAGTCTTGTTAATTTATCGACCTCTCCTAGGTTGATTCTATGTGGTTACAATGTAATTATATGGTTGGCCATTTGGGAGGGCCGGCTACCAAGGACACCCGATCAAACTTCCTGATGTTCCGAATATAGGCTTTTTAAATTTTGTGGTTGAAAAGGATTTTCATGAATTTCATTCTAAGATTCATATTTTGTGAAATGTTAAATTATGAATTTATTAAATAAATTTTTACTTAATTTTTTTTTTTCAAATCTAGAAATATAACGAACATAGGCTGTTCCTACGAGTCGAGGATACGTCCCCGACAATGAGTCCGACATAGTTTGAGTCATTTTGACGGCGTTAGCTCCTTTTTCCTAGAACTGTGCAATCCTAGGAGGTACACCCTCCCAGGCTTTATCTTCTCACACTTTCATAAACAGTTAGGGTAAATTTGTAGATTACACCATCAGCTAACCCCCCCCCCCCCAAAAAAAAAAAATAGATTCTCTTTTGGGGCATTTATAACGACAGCTAACAACGAAAAAGGAGTGAAAAACAAATATGCAACAAATAAATTGTACCAAAGGCAAAATAAGTTACTCTTCTGGATAAGTTTATTTGTGTTTTAATTTTTTTTAAGCGTTCTTTAGTTCGATTTAAAAGTAGTATCGAGACGTCACGTGATCAAATGGGCAATTTTTTTGTTTTCAATTCTATGGCGCTCCGACGCTAATTTTTAATTGAACTAAAAAACGCTTTAAAATAAGTTAAAACACAAATAAACTTATTTAGGTAAGTAGAATAACTTATTTTGCCTTTGGTACCATTTATTTGTTGCCTATTTGTTTTTCACCCCTTTTTCGTTCTGTTCTGTATGCCCCTCTTTTAAGATCCTTACTAAAAGCAACTACGTGTGAACACCATGAAAAACTTATCGGAAAGTACAAAAGACAAAAAAAGATATTTAGAGTGGGTAATCAGTTTCGTATATAAACTTAACGTAAAATGATCGTCTATTTCCGAGGTATTCTAACTTTTCAGAGCTGTTAGCTAAACTTTTTTACCATTAAGTCCGACTGGCAAGGTCGTAAAACCACAGCTTAAAAAAGTAGACGACCCCCCCCCCCCCCCAAAAAAAAAAAACGCTCAGAATGTATCTTCCATAGCAAAAAAAAAAATTGATTAATTCCTTAAAACGCTAGAATGACCGGAAATGGGGGATTACTTTACGTTAAATTCATATGCGAAAATGATCCCCACCCCCTATAAATTCTAAATAATTGTTTCTTTCCTTTCACCAAGTTTATTTTCCGGGGGTTCACACGTAATCGCCTAAAAAGGTTGAGGGTGTTAATCTACAATAATACCTGGGTTAGTTTATTGCTAATCGCCTACGGGGTTGCTCAGGCATTTTTTGTGAGTCATAGTGCACACGCCTCTTGTGCGCTGGCTTTTGAATCTCCACCTTCCCGTGGTAGGAGGGAGGTACATACTAGAATACTGTTTCGTTAGTCACATATCGAATTTAGAATTATATTAAAGCAGACAGACAGAGACAAAGAGATAGTTCGACGTACGGAAAAAAAGATTACATAATTGTTTTAGAAATGTGGCTGGACTAAGCATCTTCAAAAGAAGCTCCGTGTGCGAATTTTTACGCTCAAGTTAAAAAAAAAAAAATGCGATTTTTTTTTTTTTTTAATTTTTATGGAAATCACTCCAGATAAGGCATGAAGCCACTTGATGTAAGGAGCTAACAAGAACAAATATAATTATCGCAAAGACAGGAGATGCCTATTGGCCGTAGTCTTGAAAAGACCAAGGTTATAGGTAGGAGGAAAACAGTTAGCAGGAAGAGAGTTCTTGGAAAGAAGCTACTGGAATAGGAAGCTGTATTACAATGAGGTATCAAAACAGCAAATTGATGGAGACCACTAGACCAACAAGTCAAACGAGCTGGAACAAAAGAAGCGGGGAATAGATCACATAATTCTGAAGAACAGATGCCATAATAGTATTTATAGAAAAGACTGAGACTAGCAACATCACGTCTGTGAGAGAGAGGGTGCAGAGAAGAAGAAAGGGTAGGGCCAATCAAATTACAGATACGTTTTTTCACCTTGTCAAGAACCCTCAAATGGGACAGAGATTCACCAATCCAAATATGACAACAGAACTCCATACATGGTCTGATAGTAGATTTGTAGAAATAGAGAATAGCCTCAGCGATAGAGAGACCCGACATTACGAGAAGCAGAAAGAGTAATAGATCTAATGTATGAACTCTAAAAAAGATTTGATGAGAGAGAAAGACCAAGAAGTTTCAGAGTGGATTCCTCCTCAAGAGCAGAGCCATCCATGAGACTCAAGAAGAATTGAAAGACAAAAGCCGAGTCTTAATAGGATTAAATGAAACAAGCCATTTCACACCAGTGTAAAGTATAGTTAACACGAAAAAAAGAGGTGTAAAAAAATAAAATAAATAACTTTTACCAAACGCGAGAACATTTATATTTTTATCGACTCGCATAGTTTTTGCATTTTGGTCAATTTTTAAAAGTGCGTGTGTGTTTTAGATTTTGTATCGTCTCCTCGGAAGCTTGTAAAAAATCAAAATGGCTGACGTTTCTTGACTTGATGTGAAGATTCAATGCCGTATGTTTAACAAGTGAAAAAGCGAAAATTAAAAAATACAACTAATAACTGTCACGAATCGGTCAAAAATTATTGTTAATTTATTTTTCACCTTTTTCCTGTTAACTATACTGCAGAATCGAAAAAAAAAAATCATTGCTAAACGTGCGTCTTAAGGAGATGCTTTTTATTTAAGCCTTACAATAACAGATCAACACGTTGGCCCATGACTAAATTTTGAAATGACATTTTCATCACTAAACGTGCAGATCGAATGGACACATCTTTCAAATATCCATTTGTTTGTTTCAAGTATTTTAATTCCTACAATAGACGATCACCACGCAAGAAAAAAACTTGTCGCGATTTTTACGCTTAAATTGAAACCATTCTAGCCCCCCCCCCCCCCCCGAATGTTCTTTTGTCACTTCTTTTTCAGTAAATTAGTACTTTAGTCACATCGTTATGCTTGTTTTACAAGTACTTCCACGGAATTCACACCGATGAACTTACTGCACTGGTCCCTCCTCCTCCCTCTGACAAAAGTACCGACGACCCACAGCAAAATCACAACTCTTCGCTCTAGATGCTGGAAGATTTTTTTTTTTTTTTACTATGATCACTTCTTTCCTCCGACCACCTGTCTTTAAAATTCCCTTCCTGCTCCCTGTTTCCCCCCCGATTGAATTAAAAGGAAAATTATATTTACTTTTAAAAGTTCAAAAGAAAAAAACCCTAACCCTGAATTTTTTCTAAATTCGCCCCTGGGTTTATTTATTACGCTTGCCAACAACTAGTAATATATAATAACAAATAAAACTTGTGGGGTCGCGGTCATATTTTGAGGTGTATGATTTGGGGGGGGGGGGGGGGTCGCCTGAGGAAAAGGGTAGGACCCACTATTATGTTGTTTTATGCCATTTTTACTGTGCACCGTGTAAAAGCTGTCATTTACTACTAAGTAGCAGTGGCTATTCGTTACTGCATTAATGTGGGAATATATTTTCCATTAGTTCTGAAAAAAAATAAATCTGAACGCTCCACGCATGTTTTATATATTTTTCTTCACTTGCTTTAAAGCTCCCATTTCATTTCCTTCCACATCATTTTACAATGAATGGATCAATTAATTATTCACACAATCCCACTAACTTAACACATCAAGACTTTTCATAGTGGAAGACCGGAGCAACTAATAATATGGCAAATATTTTCTGGAAGAACTATCCCAGGAATATAGGATAAAAAAGTCTCTGTAGACTGGATCAAAAGAGGATTGCTCCACTGTGATCAGGAGAGGATGATAATGGCTGCCCAAGAACAAGGCTTGATGACCAATGCTTTTAAGAAGATGAATGGTCTCAGCAAAGATAACAAACACAGGTTTTGCCACACAAGTAGAGAATGTGAGTCACCTGATATTCAGTTGTAAGGTTTCTATATAATGCAACACACTGGAGTGTGTAACTATCTCCACTGGACCATCTGTAAAAAGTTTAATATCCAGTGTAGCAGCAAGTCCTGGGAACATATACCAGAAAGAACTGTTGGAAATAAGTCATACACCATCCACTATGATTATGCAATTCCTGCAGCTTACCTAAAAGTCGATAAGAAAAAGAATGAGTTTTCTTTCCCGATATTTTGAGAGATAGAAAATCTCCAAATGAAGCAATGACATAAATCATGGGCCCCCTGGCTTTCGTATGTTGCAAGACAATAGGTTTTTGTTTCCAAGATAATGTCGAATTGTGACAATATTGTCGGATTGAAAGAGATTAAAATGAGAATGGGCTTGTTTTCTTAAGTTATGAAAACGAAAAAGGAATTTAAAAAGTGTACTGGCATGAGAAGAGACCAGTGAAAACTGATAAGAGAAAGAAAAGATTGTTTGCTTTACCTCGAGATTTGAGATATGGAGAGGCCGGGGTGAAAAATGAGTGACCTGCCAGATGTTCACTGTGTCACGAACAGGATAGAGCTGTTTACATTCTCGGCATTGAAATGTCGAAATAACATGCGCCCATAAAATCAAACCTTTGCAAGAAATGACAAATAAATTGTTTTTTTAGGATCCCATACATTGCCATGCATGGCCGTGTGGGGTGATGGAGTATCTGCTGAATGACATTTACTAGTCTTTATCGTTAATGGAAATACATTTTTTTTTCAATTAATAAGTTTCAAGGAAGGAGGAGGAATCTCCCCACTGAGCTAACAGTGGGAGATAGAAACAGATGAAGAAGGAAAGAATACGGCGAGGGAGAATCTGTTCACCACTCAGCATCTAGGAGGCAGATCCCCAAGGTGTAAATTACCAATATGGTGAGAAATAAGAATATACTTTTTTTTTACTGAATTAATTTTATTGAGAGATGGGTGCAATATAAAGCTCAGCCTCAAAACATCTGTATCTCAATATAAACCAGCGCAAATTGAGATTTGAAGACTCACTTTTGCTCAATCACAGATTCCACGTCGTTGAGACGTACCCTGGACTTAGGGTTGATATTGCTCAACCAAAATCGCCCAGAACTTGAAGATTTGCCGATCCGAAACACAGAAGCAGAAGATAAGTGTGAAAGTATATTGCTTTTAATTGAACGTCTTTTTCTACCCAAATAATTCATATAAAAATAACAACCAACGGATTTGTTAATTACTTTTTTTTTTATTGTTCTGCTTTGAAACGATTCTTTGCTACTCAGTGGTATAAAGTTATGACCAGCACTGAACAGTTGCCCTCTGATCTTTTAATCAGCAGTACAGCAAATTTTCCGAGCGGTACAAGGTGACCAACCGAACTGAACAATGGCCAAACTGGTGACGTCACCAAGTCGATGTGTAGGTACGACAACCCTATGCTACACACTTTCTTATATTCATTTCTTGTAAGAATTATGTTTAGTATTTGTTTCCTCGTGAAATTTAATTTACTCAATAGTGAAAGATTAGAATGGGGAATTTGCTGCGCTATTTTGGTTTTACTATTTACACTAAAAATGCCGACAAACTCAGGTTACAAAGAAATTAAAAAAATTAAAACATTCTTTCTTGGGTAAATAAATAAATAAATAAATACAATAATTTTTACTTTTTTTTTTTTTAAATTTGAGATTGAATTTCGTTCAGTGTCGTTTTCCAGGAAGAAAAATTGAATGGAGAATTGGAAGAGTTAGTGACTCGTGCAATTTCCTAGCAAAGTTGTATCAAATAAATTGTTTTAAATTCTTGGGTTCTGGTATTGTTCTGTTCACTCCTAGGATGTTATTTTTCACCCTTCCAGGCTTTACCTTCTCTCTTTGAGAAGGGGTTAGTTTATTGCTAAACGCTTGAGTCACCCCCTTTAGGGCGAATGCCGACGGAGCTGCTCAGGCATTTTTGTAGTCCAGAGTGCACTTTCCTCTAGTGCGCTGGCTTTTCAACCCCTCACCCCCACCTGAACGTGTGTCTAATCTCCTAAAGAGGTAATTAACAAAAATAAAAAAAAAGTAAAACCATTAAAAAATTCTTAAGGCCCCCCCCCCCCCCCCCCATTTACTTAGCTCCCCACGATCGCTAAGTTACAGGTAGAAGAGTAATTTATCTTGGCTACGGTAACATTTATTTGTTGCACATTTGTTTTTTTCACCACTTTTGCTCTATGGGCTACTTAAGGTCCCAAGTCCGTGCGCGATTTCAGAGACGCTGAAAGCAATTATGTAATAATTATGTAATAATTTTATGAGTTAACTATTTATTGTTGTTGTAACATTCCTCAAATTTTCCCCCTTTATATTATTTTTTTTTTATTTCTAATATATTTCAATTCCTGTTTAATAAATTTATATTTTTAATATTGTAAAAGACAGTCTTACATAATTAAAAACAAAAATTACATTTTTTTAAAAGTATGTCTTCGTTTTTTCTTTTTATCTGAACAAAAAGTCGCCTAAAAAGCAAATTAATTAACAAAAATGCTTACGTAATGAATGAATCAGCTGTACGCTTACTTTAATACTACTACTACTACTAATAATAATAATAATTAAAAATGATAAAAATAATTCCGGATGTTAGTTTATAATTTGGCAATTTTTTTTTGAATGTTCAATAAATAAAAGATATCACTAAAAATTACTTTAAGTCCGTCATTTGCGTCAGTGCATTTTTCTTTTTAATTCATTCCCGTGTTACGTAACTTGCCAATTGGTCTTATGTAACGACTAAATTGGCCGTTGTTTTGTTTTGTTTTTTTTTCATTATTTTTATGTTTGCTTTTAATAATTTATATTAAACGCTACAATAATAGTAAATCTTCATTGTTGAAGAAATCTAAGACGTTTTGGTCTGCTGTTTGATTAATAAATGAAATAAGAAATAAAAATGTTTATTAAATTAAAGACGCGATTAAGCGAAGTACACTCAAAATGTTTATTTTTTATTTTTTTTAGAGCATATTAAAGCGTTTGTTTTATCCGTCTTAGTTTTGTAAAAAAAAAAAAAAAAAAAAAGTAAAACCATAGAAACCAACTTGAGATTGATCAGCACTCAGCAGTCTAGTTGGGCTTTTTGTTGCCGGGGAGGAGGGGAGCACGCACATACGAATAGAAAGATAGATAGAGAGAGAGAGAGGGGCATATAGAGATAGATAGATGGAGAGAGAGAGGGGCATATAGAGATAGATAGATGGAGAGAGAGAGGGGCATATAGAGATAGATAGATAGAGAGAGAGAGGGGCATATAGAGATAGATAGAGAGAGAGAGAGAGAGAGAGGCATATAGAGATAGATAGAGAGAGAGAGAGAGGGGCATATAGAGATAGATAGAGAGAGAGAGAGAGGGGCATATAGAGATAGATAGAGAGAGAGAGAGAGAGAGAGAGAGGGGCATATAGAGATAGATAGAGAGAGAGAGAGAGAGGGGCATATAGAGATAGATAGAGAGAGAGAGAGAGAGAGAGGGGCATATAGAGATAGATAGAGAGAGAGAGAGAGAGAGGGGCATATAGAGATAGATAGAGAGAGAGAGAGAGGGGCATATAAAGATAGATAGAGAGAGAGAGAGAGAGAGGGGCATATAGAGATAGATAGAGAGAGAGAGTGGCATATAGAGATAGAGAGAGAGAGAGAGGGGCATATAGAGATAGATAGAGAGAGAGAGAGAGAGGGGCATATAGAGATAGATAGAGAGAGAGAGAGAGGGGCATATAGAGATAGATAGAGAGAGTGAGAGGGGCATATAGAGATAGATAGAGAGAGAGAGAGAGAGGGGCATATAGAGATAGATAGAGAGAGAGAGAGAGAGGGCATATAGAGATAGATAGAGAGAGAGAGAGAGAGAGGGGCATATAGAGATAGATAGAGAGAGAGAGAGAGAGAGGGGCATATAGAGATAGATAGAGAGAGAGAGAGAGGGGCATATAGAGATAGATAGAGAGAGAGAGAGGGGCATATAGAGATAGATAGAGAGAGAGAGAGAGGGGCATATAGAGATAGATAGAGAGAGAGAGAGAGGGGCATATAGAGATAGATAGATAGAGAGATAGAGGGGCATATAGAGATAGATAGATAGATAGAGGGGCATATAGAGATAGATAGATAGATAGAGGGGCATATAGAGATAGATAGATAGATAGAGGGGCATATAGAGATAGATAGAGAGAGAGAGAGAGGGGCATATAGAGATAGATAGAGAGAGAGAGAGAGGGGCATATAGAGATAGATAGAGAGAGAGAGAGAGGGGCATATAGAGATAGATAGAGAGAGAGAGAGAGGGGCATATAGAGATAGATAGAGAGAGAGAGAGAGGGGCATATAGAGATAGATAGAGAGAGAGAGAGAGGGGCATATAGAGATAGATAGAGAGAGAGAGAGGGGCATATAGAGATAGATAGAGAGAGAGAGAGGGGCATATAGAGATAGATAGAGAGAGAGAGAGGGGCATATAGAGATAGATAGAGAGAGAGAGAGAGAGGGGCATATAGAGATAGATAGAGAGAGAGAGAGGGGCATATAGAGATAGATAGAGAGAGAGAGAGAGGGGCATATAGAGATAGATAGAGAGAGAGAGAGAGGGGCATATAGAGATAGATAGATAGAGAGAGAGAGGGGCATATAGAGATAGATAGATAGATAGAGGGGCATATAGAGATAGATAGATAGATAGAGGGGCATATAGAGATAGATAGATAGATAGAGGGGCATATAGAGATAGATAGATAGATAGAGGGGCATATAGAGATAGATAGATAGATAGAGGGGCATATAGAGATAGATAGATAGATAGAGGGGCATATAGAGATAGATAGATAGATAGAGGGGCATATAGAGATAGATAGATAGATAGAGGGGCATATAGAGATAGATAGATAGATAGAGGGGCATATAGAGATAGATAGATAGATAGAGGGGCATATAGAGATAGATAGATAGATAGAGGGGCATATAGAGATAGATAGATAGATAGAGGGGCATATAGAGATAGATAGATAGATAGAGGGGCATATAGAGATAGATAGATAGATAGAGGGGCATATAGAGATAGATAGATAGATAGAGGGGCATATAGAGATAGATAGATAGATAGATAGAGGGGCATATAGAGATAGATAGATAGATAGATAGAGGGGCATATAGAGATAGATAGATAGATAGAGGGGCATATAGAGATATATAGATAGATAGAGGGGCATATAGAGATAGATAGATAGATAGAGGGGCATATAGAGATAGATAGATAGAGAGAGGGGCATATAGAGATAGATAGATAGAGAGAGGGGCATATAGAGATAGATAGATAGAGAGAGGGGCATATAGAGATAGATAGATAGAGAGAGGGGCATATAGAGATAGATAGATAGAGAGAGGGGCATATAGATATAGATAGATAGAGAGAGGGGCATATAGAGATAGATAGATAGAGAGAGGGGCATATAGAGATAGATAGATAGAGAGAGGGGCATATAGAGATAGATAGATAGAGAGAGGGCATATAGAGATAGATAGATAGAGAGAGGGGCATATAGAGATAGATAGATAGAGAGAGGGGCATATAGAGATAGATAGATAGAGAGAGGGGCATATAGAGATAGATAGATAGAGAGAGGGGCATATAGAGATAGATAGATAGAGAGAGGGGCATATAGAGATAGATAGATAGAGAGAGGGGCATATAGAGATAGATAGATAGAGAGAGGGGCATATAGAGATAGATAGATAGAGAGAGGGGCATATAGAGATAGATAGATAGAGAGAGGGGCATATAGAGATAGATAGATAGAGAGAGGGGCATATAGAGATAGATAGATAGAGAGAGGGGCATATAGAGATAGATAGATAGAGAGAGGGGCATATAGAGATAGATAGATAGAGAGAGGGGCATATAGAGATAGATAGATAGAGAGAGGGGCATATAGAGATAGATAGATAGAGAGAGGGGCATATAGAGATAGATAGATAGAGAGAGGGGCATATAGAGATAGATAGATAGAGAGAGGGGCATATAGAGATAGATAGATAGAGAGAGGGGCATATAGAGATAGATAGATAGAGAGAGGGGCATATAGAGATAGATAGATAGAGAGAGGGGCATTATAGAGATAGATAGATAGAGAGAGGGGCATATAGAGATAGATAGATAGAGAGAGGGGCATATAGAGATAGATAGATAGAGAGAGGGGCATATAGAGATAGATAGATAGAGAGAGGGGCATATAGAGATAGATAGATAGAGAGAGGGGCATATAGAGATAGATAGATAGAGAGAGGGGCATATAGAGATAGATAGATAGAGAGAGGGGCATATAGAGATAGATAGATAGAGAGAGGGGCATATAGAGATAGATAGATAGAGAGAGGGGCATATAGAGATAGATAGATAGAGAGAGGGGCATATAGAGATAGATAGATAGAGAGAGGGGCATATAGAGATAGATAGATAGAGAGAGGGGCATATAGAGATAGATAGATAGAGAGAGGGGCATATAGAGATAGATAGATAGAGAGAGGGGCATATAGAGATAGATAGATAGAGAGAGGGGCATATAGAGATAGATAGATAGAGAGAGGGGCATATAGAGATAGATAGATAGAGAGAGGGGCATATAGAGATAGATAGATAGAGAGAGGGGCATATAGAGATAGATAGATAGAGAGAGGGGCATATAGAGATAGATAGATAGAGAGAGGGGCATATAGAGATAGATAGATAGAGAGAGGGGCATATAGAGATAGATAGATAGAGAGAGGGGCATATAGAGATAGATAGATAGATAGAGGGGCATATAGAGATAGATAGATAGATAGAGGGGCATATAGAGATAGATAGATAGATAGAGGGGCATATAGAGATAGATAGATAGATAGAGGGGCATATAGAGATAGATAGATAGAGAGAGGGGCATATAGAGATAGATAGATAGAGAGAGGGGCATATAGAGATAGATAGAGAGAGGGGCATATAGAGATAGATAGATAGAGAGAGGGGCATATAGAGATAGATAGATAGAGAGAGGGGCATATAGAGATAGATAGATAGAGAGAGGGGCATATAGAGATAGATAGATAGAGAGAGGGGCATATAGAGATAGATAGAGAGAGAGGGGCATATAGAGATAGATAGAGAGAGAGGGGCATATAGAGATAGATAGAGAGAGAGGGGCATATAGAGATAGATAGAGAGAGAGGGGCATATAGAGATAGATAGAGAGAGAGGGGCATATAGAGATAGATAGAGAGAGAGGGGCATATAGAGATAGATAGAGAGAGAGGGGCATATAGAGATAGATAGAGAGAGAGGGGCATATAGAGATAGATAGAGAGAGAGGGGCATATAGAGATAGATAGAGAGAGAGGGGCATATAGAGATAGATAGAGAGAGAGGGGCATATAGAGATAGATAGAGAGAGAGGGGCATATAGAGATAGATAGAGAGAGAGGGGCATATAGAGATAGATAGAGAGAGAGGGGCATATAGAGATAGATAGAGAGAGAGGGGCATATAGAGATAGATAGAGAGAGAGGGGCATATAGAGATAGATAGAGAGAGAGGGGCATATAGAGATAGATAGAGAGAGAGGGGCATATAGAGATAGATAGAGAGAGAGGGGCATATAGAGATAGATAGAGAGAGAGGGGCATATAGAGATAGATAGAGAGAGAGGGGCATATAGAGATAGATAGAGAGAGAGGGGCATATAGAGAGATAGAGAGAGAGGGGCATATAGAGATAGATAGAGAGAGAGGGGCATATAGAGATAGATAGAGAGAGAGGGGCATATAGAGATAGATAGAGAGAGAGGGGCATATAGAGATAGATAGAGAGAGAGGGGCATATAGAGATAGATAGAGAGAGAGGGGCATATAGAGATAGATAGAGAGAGAGGGGCATATAGAGATAGATAGAGAGAGAGAGAGGGGCATATAGAGATAGAGAGAGAGAGAGAGGGGCATATAGAGATAGAGAGAGAGAGAGAGAGAGGGGGGCATATAGAGATAGAGAGAGAGAGAGGGGCATATAGAGATAGATAGAGAGAGAGGGAGATCGATAGAGAGAGAGAGAGGGAGATCGATAGAGAGAGAGAGAGATCGATAGAGTGAGAGAGAGGGAGATCGATAGAGAGAGAGAGGGAGATCGATAGAGAGAGAGAGGGAGATCGATAGAGAGAGAGAGAGAGGGAGATCGATAGAGAGAGAGAGAGAGAGAGGGAGATCGATAGAGAGAGAGAGGGAGATCGATAGAGAGAGAGGGAGATCGATAGAGAGAGAGAGAGGGAGATCGATAGAGAGAGAGAGATCGAGAGGGCCATATGGGGACACAGAGAGATAGAGAGGGACACAGAGACTGACATAGAGACACAGAGGGATAGAGAGTGACATATAGTAACACAGAGGGATAGAGAGTGACATATAGGGACACAGAGGGATAAGGAGAGACAGAGAGGGATAGAGAGAGACAGAGCGAGATAGAGAGAGAGACAGAGAGGGATAGAGAGAGAGAGACAGAGAGGGATAGAGAGAGAGACAGAGAGGGATAGAGAGAGAATCAGAGAGGGATAGAGAGAGAGACAGAGAGGGATAGAGAGAGAGACAGAGAGGGATAGAGAGAGAGACAGAGAGGGATAGAGAGAGAGACAGAGAGGGATAGAGAGAGAGACAGAGAGGGATAGAGAGAGAGACAGAGAGGGATAGAGAGAGAGACAGAGAGGGATAGAGAGAGAGACAGAGAGGGATAGAGAGAGAGACAGAGAGGGATAGAGAGAGAGACAGAGAGGGATAGAGAGAGAGACAGAGAGGGATAGAGAGAGAGACAGAGAGGGATAGAGAGAGAGACAGAGAGGGATAGAGAGAGAGACAGAGAGGGATAGAGAGAGAGACAGAGAGGGATAGAGAGAGAGACAGAGAGGGATAGAGAGAGAGACAG
>OY744516.1:90552315-90579815 GCA_963556195.1 Sepiola atlantica
GAATATTTTTGTTTTATATTTCGACATTTTCATGGTATATTTAACACAATAAAATACTTGTTGATAAGTTCATTTAAGAAGATTCAACTGGTTGAAGATGCCGGTAAGCGTGCCGACTTGAGTGGGTGGGGGTCGAACAAATCGGAAATACCTTACTTACATAATAACACATCACGCACCACTAAAGTACCCAGATATTGGAGCCTTGTGCCAGACAAAAGCTACATTTCGAACGAATCTCTATTAATAAAATTGTGTGATCACTTCGTGTCTGCGTTTTTCTCGTATCTGCGTGACGTAGACATTTTTTTTTTAATTATTATTTACCATTTATATTGAAATCAAAAATGTAATTGCATAAAGTAGCCCGAAATAATTCTTAATTCTATGTAAAAGATATTTAATTACGACCAAGTCAGACATTTTAATCTTGGGTATTAATTACTGTATCTAAGAGAAGGAAAAAGGGGTGAAAACAAAACAAATATGCAACAAATAAATGTTACCAAAAGCAAGATAAGTTACTCTTCTACTTACCTGGATAAGTGTATTTGTGTTTTAACTTATTTTAAAGCGTTTTTTTTTGTTTTTTTAGTTCAAAACAAAAATATCCACTGTTATTTTAGAATGAAAAAAAATAGCGGCCCACAAGCCCTGCACAAGGATCATTGATAATCGCTCAAAAATCGGAAAGTAAACAAAATAGAGGTAATAAAAATATAAAGTTCGGCTGAACATTACATTTTCGCACGATTGGTGACATTGATTAGATGTGTTTCTCTTTAATTTTCGATTTTTGAGAGGATCCTTGAGTAGGGCTTATGGGCGACTATTTTATTTCGTTCTAACAGAACAGTGGACACTAGTTTTGTTTTGAACTAAAAAAAAAATCGCTTTAAAATAAGTTAAAACATAGATAAACTTATCCAGGCAGGTAGAAGAGTAACTTATCTTGCATTTGGTAACATTTATTTGTTGCATATTTGTTTTGTTTTTCGCCCCTTTTTCCTTCTGTTAGATATAGTAACAAATACCCTTAATCTTTTTAATAGCTAAAAATAAAATGAATTACTTCGTGACTATTCGAAATTTGGAAGCTTTTAAACTGCCGAATAGAAAGTCATGTAAACTGGCTTTAAAATGCTTAGCAAATCCTCATTTAATTAAAAGATTAAAAGTTTTAGTGGGTATTTGTATCCAATAATTTATAAATAGAGATTGAAACGTTAGCTTAATTAGTTTTATAGCAATTTGGTTCAATTAAGAATTTTATGACCAAACGATACGCTTATAAGTAAATTTAGGTTCCAAAATCCTATTTAAATGAATAAATAATTTGGTGAAAAAAAAAAACCTATGAAAAACAAAGAATAAACAGACGAAACAAAAAAGTAAAAACTCCCGGGCAACGCTAGATATGTATAGCTATTTTTATTTTATTTTTTTAATATTAAAAACATTGGTTAATTCGTAGTTTACCAGCAAAAATGACGGACAATGAATCGTCTGCATTTTTTCGACCTCACAAATGACTAAGTAAATCCAAATAAATTGTTTTAGACTAATTTCAAATTTACCTTAAATTATTTAAAAGTAAATGCAGTTGGGAAATTAGTCCAAAACAATTCATTTGGGTTTACTTTACTCATTTGTGAGGTCCGAAAAAAAAGAAAAAAAAAGAGAAAGAAAAATCAGAAAAATGCAGCCGATTCATTGCCCGTCATTTTGCCTATGAAATGACGAATTAACCAAAAAAAAAAACATTTTAAGTTTTTCCTTTATAATAAAAAAGTAATAATCATGTAGTTTTCCGACCAATTAATTTGATCAGATTCTTAAAAAGATTATATGCTGAACGCTTTGTCTTTAAAATCAATTTAGTGTGAGAAAAAAAAAACACTTTAAATTAGTAAATTAGCCGACAGTTATTTCGTGGCAATAGACGTTTCTCTAAGCAGCTGATCTAAAAAAAAAAAAAAAAAAATTGGAACGGAAACTGGTTAAAACGAAGTCAAAAGAAGTAACGGTTGTCTTTTAGTGAGTTATATAAAAAATAATTGGTAAATGATGAGATCGTTGGCCTAAACAGTTTTAAAATTTCGAATAAAATGAGTGTATAGGCGCTCCAACTTGTGTCTATTCGTCACATTTCTGCATTGTATTGCCTTCTAAGTATCACATTTCTATATACAAGTAAACAATGCTTCAAGCAAACTACAAAAACCTCATATATATACATATATATATATACATATATATATATATATATATATATATATATATATATATATATATATATATATATATATATATTTATATTGAACACTGTAGACAAGACACTTCTCCGCCTCCAGGTAAGTGTATCTTAATTTCAATGACTTGATTTATCGCGGCCGTGTGGTCCTGAGTGTTTGTCTTGTGATTCTAGCCTTAATCTACGAACTCCGTTCGAGCCCATGCGACCGCCACTCCTACACTGATGAGGGTAAGAGAGCCCGAAACGACGTTGTCTGTAGGTGAAAAAAAAAAGAAACACTAATATTTAAAAAAAATATTCATTATATATACTAGCAAATATATGCTCCCTCTAATCGCATATTTTTGCTAGTTGTTTTATTTAATTGCTCAGTAAAATGTGTTCATTATTTTGTTGTTTTAAAAAAAAAAAAAAAAAAAAAAATCACTACATCCTTTATTTTAATAAATCGAACACGGAATAATGAAAAGTTTTTAAACAAAATTTACCCTTTACGGCGTAAAATGTAAAACAAGTACCTAAAATAAAATCAACAATTAAAAAAATAAAATACAGTGAACACGATTCTAAATTCAGTTATTTAATTTCTCAGTAAAATGTGTTTGTTTTTTGTTTTGTTTTTACAAAAAAATTTTTTTTTTTTAAATCAATTATTTTTTAAATAAAACAATTTGATTCAATAAATTTGTGCTTTAAAACAATTTCTAATAAGATTTAAAAAATACAAACCCAAAACGTTTTAATAAAAAAAAATCAAAGTAAATATATCATTTTTGAGCGACTCGTACGATAAATCTTAGAGAATGCGTTGTTTACATGTTATTAATCAAATAACGCACCCCTGTCTTGTCTCTCTCTCAATAGAACTTTCTGTGCGTTCGAAATAGAAAGTTATACTTAATCATATATTACATACCCCCCCCCCTAAAAAAGGAGGAAGTATTGCCTGGGAAGATGATATTATAACAGAACAGATAGTACACTACCCCCTCAAAGTAAAGGTAATCCCTGGGAGGGTAGTATCATGACCACAAAACAAATAAATCCCCCCCCCCCAAAAAGGAAGAGGTAATGCCTGGGAGGATGGTATCATGACAACAGAACACACCTCTAAAAAAAGAGGGGTGTAATGCCTGGAAGGATGCTATCATGACAACAGAACAGATACTACACTACCTCCACATCTCTCAAAAAAAGGAGATTATGCCTGGGAGGATGGTATCATAATCTCCATTATTAATAGATAATATGATTCGTAATAGAAGTTCAGACAGACTGATACATAATCTCCATTATTAATAGATATATTTAGATTATGACATAATGAACGTGTTAGAGTTTTAAAAAATCAATTCAGTATTACGTAGTAATAGGGGAAAAAGACGTTTGAACACTTTTTTTGGTCTTGGACGATACACAAGAAAATTGTGGCTCCATGAGCAATACAAAAACCTGGAAAGTAAACACTGTGTAATGAAACGAAGTGAAGTCTTGTAGTGAATTATAAAAATAAATGTAAAACATTTAAGTATTGGCACTTCTGTAGTATATATGAAGCAGCAGATTTTTTGTCCTACTGAAAATAAAGGGAGGTAATTCAACCGGAAGTGATTTTTTTACAACATAAAAAAAATGCAAGACTGATTTGTTTTTGGGTAACAATTAACAATTTCTTTTTTTTATTATATGAAGTAAAAAAAATTTTTAATAAAAAACCCTAACCCTAACCCCTAACATTAAGAAATCAGGCGGTGTGCCTGTAAAAAATATATTGTTTTTTGCGGCTGGTTCATTAAATTACCAATGTCTCGAAGATTAATCTCATTTAACTCCATTTTCTAAATACTAAATTCAACTTCCGGTGAATTCTGAATAAATGGTACTTGGAGAAAAAAAACGGAACTCTTCAATTTCGATTTCTTAATCGGCAGCTGCTTCATATATACTACAGAAGTGCCTAAGTATTTATAAAAATATTTCTTTCATAAACTTTTGTATAGATAATTTGTAAACACGTCGTGTGTTATTCTAGGGACAGTAGCTATTATTAAATACTATTCCGGGAATTATTAAAATTGCTTTCTGGGATAATGAAAGTGCTTGCTTCATTTGAGTTAACTTAAAGTCAGTTTTCGTTTTACATAATATCATACTTCCGGTTCCAGTAAGACGCCATTTTGTAAGAATCTCCTTTATGCTAGCATATTTACACATTTTAAACGTGTTTTTAAGATTTCATGCGTAATACTAAATAGATTTTAACTCGAAATGCTTCATGTAATAATCTTTTTAAAAATTCAAAAAAACAAAACAAACACAAACATAAAACCAATTTTTATCGCCTATACACAATAATTTATCGCATTCTGTTTAGGACGGCGATCTCATCATTTGCCAAATAATTTATTTAAAACAATTAAAATATTTATTTATATTATTTTTTTTATTTTTCATATTTCATAAGTTATACTAAATTGATTTTAACACCAATACATTCGTCATGTCTCAGCATGTAAATCTTTAAAAAAAATATACAATTTTTCAGCTACTGCTTATCGTCTTTCAGATAAAATTGTATAGGTCGGGAAACGACATGATTACCTAAAAAGTTACAAAATTAATTCGTATTCTTAAAATAAATATTTGTCGTATCCAACATACCTTTTTATTTGAAAACTAACTGTATTTACCCGGTGTTGTCCGGTTGAAGAGCTCAGAGAAAAATAATTACAAAATAAAGTCAGGTTTTAGTTTTATTTCAATAAATATTCAATCATAAATTATTCAATGGGTAATAAAGTTACGTATACGCGAGAAACACAGAAGTTGTCTCATATTTTTTAAAGAAAAGATATTAAGAAAAAAGTCCAAATACAAGTCTATATAACTGATAAAATTAAGGAAAATATTCAATTTAGCCATTTATATAAGTTTTAATTCTATACAGAACAGATTATTTAAAATTATTAATTTATGCAGATTTTCAAACTTTCTTTTTAGAAATATAATTTTCGGGTTAAAAAAAAAGATTTTTTAAATGATAAAAGTCGATTTTTTAATGTTTCTGATCACGTATCCAACTTATGTAAGAGAAAGAGTTAAGTTATGTAAGCGTGTCCGTTCAAAAATACAATTTCGAAATGTCAGATTTTTACGTTAGAAAATTGCAATTTATTTTGGAACGAAATCGAAATTTTTTTTTTTATAAATAAACAATATAATAGAAAAAAAAACAATTAGAAATGAAATATATTTTAGTTCGTTATTTGGAGACTGGGTTTCGAATATGAAAGTAATTATATAATCTATAATTATATCATCTAAAAATCTCTATATTAATAAAAGGAAAAGCGTATGTATGTTTGTTTCTCGTCTACGTGATTTACATTTTTTATTTACAATTAATCGAAATTTTAAAAATACTATTTAAAAAATAACTTAATTACGAAATTAAATCCACCAGAATGCATTTTCATTTTTTGTAAATAATTCAGCCATTTTAATCTTTTTTAAAAAGTTGAAAAAAAATTAATTACTTTGTAACCGTAGAAATTTGAAAGCAATTTTGAAGTCTTTAAACGGTCGAATGGAAAATCAAATTGTCGACCAATTGGTGACAGTTATTAGCTGTATTTTTGTTTAATTTTCGATTTTTGAGTTGTTTAATATACGACATCGAGGTTTCACATCGGTTAAAATCCGGCGAGTTTACAAGACTCAGAAAGCATCGATAAATAAAAATAGGCAGGTAGGTCGAAAACTGTTCTTACCTTTGGTAGCAGTTATTTGTTAGCTATCTGCTTGTTTTTTTTTCACCTCTTTTTATCTCTATTCTACACAATCGTCAAATAAGTTTATATCAGAACGGCCATCCGTAACACGTGTTCGTCAACTGTAATATTTAGCGTCAAGCGTATTTATTTTCTCAATAAATCTCAAATCGGACCCATTTATATATAATAATAATAATAATAATAATAGAGGATGGTAAACGGATGTTGCGAAAACGCAAAGGGTGCAAAGAAACTAAGAGTGCGGTAAATCCGGGTAGACTTGTCACTCAGATCCCAGGGAACACCACTTGTTTTTGCCAGTGATCGATCCATGGTAACACTTAAGAACTCATAGTGAGTAAGCAGTTATAACAATAACATATCGAATACAACACTCACGTTCATAATACAATATCAAGTTGGTAAGTGAAATTGACTTTTAACGGTCCCTAAAAATGTCAGTTCCGGGCGAACAATCTATTGTATAGTTAATGTTCCTGATCAAACTTTTTTTTTATGTCAATTCTAACTCATAAAAAAGCATGCGCCTTTCCTCAACCCCACCACTAACCCTAAGTCCAAGTGGCAATACGAAAAAATACAATTTAAAAAGAACGAAAATATGGGTGTAAAGAGACCATTAAAAAGTCAATTTCGCTCAGTTGTTGTAGAGCTAATAAAAACAAATGTTGTTTTAATAGAAATTGAATAACTGCACAAATGTGATAAGATTTCGATCCCAGATCTCACCAGATCATGGGTTAGCGTTTTTTTTTGGGGGGGGGGGGGGTAATATTATAGAATCGCTCCCGTCTCCAATCTAGTGGCTCCCCCCCCCCCTTAACCCTAATTTCAGGTGTCAACGCCCCCCCCCCACACACACACACACACACAAAACTAACTTAACCCTAAGTTCAGATGGAGATGGAAACGATTCTATAAAAATATCTCTTTGTCGTGAAAACAGAGTTTGGTATTAAAAACAAAAACATTTGTGTTATGTAATATGGTCTGACGAAATACGATTTTGTGCAGCTGCTTAATTTACATTAAAAAAAAATCACAATTTTATTAGCTCTGCAGCAATTGATTGGATTAAATACCAACTTATTAGATTTCTCATTATGAAAATTAAGTGATATATATATATATATATATATATATATATAATACTCCAGAAAAACATTCGACTCTAAGTCAGCGTGCCGCTATTCCGAATTCATAACAGCAAAACGCAATCAATAGATCTACTGTCACAATTTTTTAAAATTCAAAATCTTTTTTTCATGTAAAAGTTTATAATTAAAAGTTGCTGGTAATTTTTTTTTTAATGAAAATTAAATATAAAGTAAAAACGGATTTTTTTTTTTTTTTTAATATATGCGATCTTACAGCTCTGATTGGTAGAAAAATTCATATTTCAATGTTTCGAAAACAAAAACAAAAAAAATAAATACCTATTCAATTACTTATTTTTATAAAAAAAAAAAAAAAATATTTAAAATAAAAATAAAATTCTCTTTTCAGTCAGTTTTAATTATAAAGTTTTACATGAAAAAGATGTTAACTTTTTAAAAATTATGACCGGAGACAGTCTTATTGATTGCGACTTGCTGTTATGAATTCGGAATAGCGGCACGCTGACTCAGAGTCGATATTTTTCTGGAGTGCCATTATATAAATTATATATTATTAGTATGTGTTTTTGTATAGGAGAAATGACGAGATAATTTTTTCAAATACTAAGGTACAGTTGTTCGATCGTCCATCGATACCGGTGGTTGCACAGAAACAATAAAAGTGTTATTTGAAATTATGTAATATATATTATATATCCGAAAAAAAAAAAAAAAGAAAAAAAGTTGAAACTGGTATAGAAAATAATAGATCACCTACCTGAACAAGGTGTGCTTTTCTGTCGACATGTGTGCCAGTATGAATCTGTTTGTGTGCGAATTAGTTAAAACCTCGGCAAAGCATTGAAGAACTTCAGGTGGGTGCGATGGCCACAGCCTGAAAGCCTTGGAATAATTAGAAAAGGCTTCTGTTGGTCGGTCCCGACGAGCTAAATTGTCGGCCACATTGAGGAGATCCTTTGAGATTCTTAGAGTCTGCGATCGTTGAGAATTACTCTTGTTCCTTTCACGAGCTTGAGAGAAAATATAATGGCCATCTAAATCAACCATTACTGTATCAGTTTTTTCTGATCAACTTTTTTTTATTATTCATTCCTTTGAAAAAAATTTTTTTTAACTGTTACTGTTTAATTATTTAAACGTTTATTTACCGTAACATTTACAGTAACACGAATAATTGTTTTAAAAAAAGAAACTTTTTCTATAGAAAATTACAGTTAAACTTTAATAAATTAGCATCAGAGAATATAAATTACAATTCTTTTTTTGTTTGTTTGTTTATTGTCTGTCCTCGCTAAAGATCAAAGAATAACAGAATGGAATATTTTTTATGAATGAAAGAGTGAAATAAACACAGCTTGTTTATTTTTTGTTTTTTTATAGGAATGGTGGTTGTAAGTTTTGTAAATATATTTTTTGTTTCAGTTTTACTTCAACGGTGCTCAATACACGAGTAGAGTTTAGTAGTAGTATAAAAATATACTTATGGCAAGTGAGCTCGAAAATTTTGTGTTTCACTCCCTCGAAGGAATTATTCAGGCTAACTGCCTATATATTTATATAATTAATTATTAATAAATTAAAGAAGTTTAGAATAAAGTCTGTAATCTTCAGATTTTGAATAACGTTCTTCACTTTTTCGGTATTTTAATTGCTGGGAATAATCTCTGGATTCATTACTTTTTTGTCGACCCGTCGCAATTTTGTCATTCGACCAAGAAAACATGGCACTAAGTACCTTCTTCCCCATACGGCAAATCATGGCGATTATAATAATTAAAAAAAAAAATCCTTTAGGGATGACTTAAAAAAACGGAGTTGTAATAAGTGTCCAGTCCTTCATAAGCGCATTTTTAGACAGTCTGGAAATCCAGAGTAAAGAGTAGCTGTATAAAAAAATAGACCGGCTATTTTTTTCTCTATTTCCCAAACTGTGATTATTGTTGAGACAAGTATATATATTATATAAATATACAGATACTATAAACAAAACAAGTTGAGCAAAGACTTTTAAAAGACGCTGCTCGCGTGTGTTTGTGTATATATATGTGTGTGTGTGTATATATATATAAGATGGTGGGGGAGGGGTCGATTGTTTTTGTTATATAAACTAAAAATGTGTCATGTGACGAGTGAAAGACAAATCACAAATCGACTTTGTTTTCTAGAGCTGCTGCTTATTTATTTTTATTTATATTTTTTAAACTGCTTGATATATATATATATATATATATATATATATATGAGAGAGAGAGGGGGGAGAGACAGAGAGAGTTAACACAAGACCGTAGAGAGAGGGTTAATCGCTGTGACGGTAAAAGTAGATAATTGCACTGTGGTAGCAACCGGGTTTGAAATGAAACAAATACTCCCTCCTCGCCCCGCTCCAAAAGACATTTTCCATTTTCGCACGTACGCACGATTCTGTTGCGTCAACGTCCGTTCATCGCGCTGTATTGTTAATGTAATTTATTTTTAAACCAGAAGTAAGAGCGGGCGTTGCCCAGGAGTCTTTTTAATTATATTTATGTTTCGCTTTTTTTTCTTTTCTATTTTTTAAAATAGTTATTAGATGAAGAAATAAGATTCTACTTTTTGGGGGCGATTACGTGTAAACACCCGGGAGGGGGGGGGGGGGGTAAAGAAAATAACAAAAAACGAAACAATTTTTAAATTTAGAGAAGAGCATATAAATTTAGCGTAAAATTGTCACCCATTTCCGAACCATTGTTTCGCCGGATAGCGTTTTAAGGGCATATAACCAGAGTTTTTGTTTTTCTTTGTTAAGGGAGATAAATTGTGTGTCTGTTGTTTTTTTTTTGGGGGGGGGGGGTCATGTTGAAACATTAGTAATAAAATAATGTATTACTTTTTCGTCATTAAAAAATGATAATTATTGACAAAAGATGATTTTATCAATGAAAAAAACTAGATGAGATTTTTTTAAAAACAGCCTCCCCCCCCCTAAAAAAAAAACTACCTTAACCCTAACACTAAGTACGGATGCCCCTTCCCCCCAAAAAAAAACAAGAACAATAGCATGGTTACATCTAAGATTTAACTAAAACGGTTACATGTCATTCAAAAGCAATCTGGTCGAAAAGTGGGTGATCATCTTATGTTAAAGTTATATGCAAAACTTTTATTTATCAATAAAATAAAATACAAAATGTACAGTACAATATTGATGTGGCACAAGACCAAAAAGGGGTATGGGTGGAGAATGGGGGTCGAGGGTCGTCCACATTGTCTAAAACCCTAGAAACTAGTTTCAGTTACCACAATGCCACATTCACTCTATGAGCTTAAGCTACTTAAAATATCCCCAGGTGTTTCAATTAATTTTATTTACAGTAAAAAATATGTACAATGTGTAATGATGGGAGTGGGAGAACAAAAACTAAGCCTTAAATAATCCCCCAAAAATAAATAAAAAGAAAAGGGATGATGAAAATAAAGAACAAAATAAAATGCTAATTATGATAAGTTAGTAGGACCCCCCCATCCTATCTAGTATGAACTGCTCGCTGTCTTCCGGTAAAGACCGAAAGCAAGAAAGTCAGTTCCTAGGTGGGAGTGGGCGTTTCTATGGGGGCAAAAGAAATGGTGGGATGGGTTTGTCGGGATGTGCGGTGTCCTCCAGGATAAGTACTATTAGGGCGGGTCAGGGATACAAAATAAATTTGGGAGCGGGCATCCTGGAGGAGTTCTGACACCTAAAATAAAGATGGGGACAGAGAACTCGTTTATACTACTAGGTAAAACGGGGCTGATCCAACAGAGTGGATGGTCAAGAAAAGTTCAATAATAAAAAGACCTAAGGTCGGCATGTGCCATGCCTAGGCAGGGAACACGAACTATCAGATTTGATTTTGATTTTAAGCTGATGTTTAAAATACAAAATCAAATGAGAAGGCGGCGCCACCCCACGACCTATTTCTAAGCGTGTAGTCCACACAACGAGTCTAGCTACGGCTAAAATCGCGAGCAAAACCATACGTTTCTCCCTGGGCCACAAGGGGTCCATGTTGAAGACAACGGATGCTAAATCCAGGCATGTCACCCGGTCGGGGGTGATGCGAGCCGTCACCTCGTTGACATACGTCCAATATTCACGAAGTTTGGAGCAGGTGAAAAAGGCGTGCTCAGCCGTTTCAATTTCATCGTCCTCGCAACGTGGGCAAAAGGGGTCCATAACCAGACCAATATTGAATCGTATGCCATTGAGAGGTACCACATTTCGAACCAATCGCCAGGTCAGAGAGAACTCAGTATTGTTGAGATGGCTCCGGCCTGGCGCCCAATTCCATTGAGAGCAAACCTCCCCCTCCAACAATCCAAGTCGCCCCCCAAGTGGATCCTAAGCGGTCCCCACCACTAATTCCCGATATAGTGTTTTCCTAGACCGGGCGATGGCCACTGGACCTCGGCAGCACTTTGAGCGCAGCTCAGCATTCGTTGAAGAACTGTGATTGACCCCTTGGCCTATGACGGCATTCGGTCAGGGATGAGGTTGGGAAAAGCATTCCCAACCGCAGGGCCCCACGCAGACTCCTCTGTCAAGGTTCGGCTCAGGAATGTTAACCTCTCGGCATACATATGGCTCGCCATACATATGGCTCGCCAAGTCAGGCATTCCCAAGCCCCCCACATCAGGACGTTGAGTACAGACCTGTCTACGGACTAGTGGCTTCCCCTTCTCCCACAAAAGCGAGAAAAGCAGACGCGTTAAAACCGCTCGGCGGTCCGCAGGCAGAGGTAGTACAGCCAAACGGTAAAGGATAAGCGGAAAGACATAAGTGGTGCACGCCTCAGCTCGACCTTTAAGGGAAAGCCCCCTTCGAAGCCAAATCCTTACAGACGCTTCGACCTTAGACTGTACTTCCGACCAGTTCTTATCAAGCTGGAGACCCAGTCCGAACCATACGCCAAGGATCCGAACCGGGCCATCTGTCCAGTTGAAAAGGCCCGGGAGTGCAGCCGCGCCACTCCAGGCAGCCAACCTTAGGCCGTTGGATTTGCTACGGTTGACTACGGCCCCTGTAACATCTTTGAACCTTTTGAGTGCCTTAATCACCACGATAATGTCTCGAAAGCACGACACGAACACGGTGACATCATCGGCATATGCGGAAACCCTGGCTCGCACACCGCTAGGAAGAGCAATACCGCGTAGGGCCAGTCCAGGCTCCCCCATCCTAAGCCTGCGGAGAAAAGGCTCCAAGGCAAAGATGTAAAGCAGAGGAGACAGCAGACATCCCTGACGTACCGACTGAGAGACGGCGAATGACTCCGATCGCATCCCGTTCACCTGCACCACTGCCGTTGGCCCGCGATACAAAATGGAGATCCATCTGCAGTAGTTCGTGTAAAACCGGCGGCCTCTAAAACAGATCCCAGGAACCGATGGTCGACCCCGTCAAAAGCTTTGGACTGATCTAAATTGATCAGCGCGGCTTCAGTGTCGTCTTCTAATCCCTCTATGATCGTGCATATCAGATGCAAGTTGTTCTGAATCGATCTCCCCATCACAGCGTAGTTCTGATCAGGTTCGACCAACTCACCGATAACAAGATGCAACCGATTTGCAAGAACTTTGGCCAAAATCTTTAAATCTGTGTTTAACAGAGTTATGGGCCTATAATCATCTAAACCCGACAATCTCCGCCCTTTTTCTGAAGCAATGTGATCACTCCCTTGGTGACTTGACCAGGGATAGAACCCTGTGCAAACCAGTGATTGAACACATTGACCAGAATAGGTACGAAGATGTGCGACAGCCTCAAGAACAATTCATAGGGCAAACCATCCAGTCCCGGAGATTTGTCGTAGCCGACCTGCTTCAACGCAGCCAAGACCTCACATTCCGTAACGCGCCCATCACAACTAGCCGCTCGGGCCGCTTCCAGGCGGGGTGAGCCAGCTAAATAGTTGCCAAACTCCTCGACGCGGAGTCTGGGCAGTTGGGTGAAACGCTCCACGAAATGCTCACGAAACCCCTTGCAAATCTCCCGAGTCGACACAAGGGTGTGTCCTTCCGGGTGTTTGACTTGACGAATAAAGCTGACCGAGTTGCGACGAAGTGGAGCTCTACGCTCTGCAGCGTCAACATTCACGGCTTCGTTGGACACTCTTTCTAGCCTAGCCCTAACTACTTGACCCTCATACCGCACGTTAGCCGCACGTTTCAGGTCCCCCTTAGCTAGTTCTATGCCTAGGGAATGCCCCCCAGCCACCGCCCGGGCCAACTTATTTTCTAAACGCTTTTCTGCTTTCGCCTTATTTAAAGCGAGGCGTTGGCTATACTGAACAGAAAAGCGCCTAATGCCAACTTTGGCGTTAACCCACCACTTACTCCCGGTTACCGCCCCCACTAATCCCTTTTGAAAGTTAAGAGTTAGCCTTTCCCGGAAGTCACGTATCTCCAGTAAGGAGGTATTTAACTTCCAGTACGCAGCTAACTTGTGAGACTTAGGACCTAAATCCATACTGGCCACAAGTAAATTGTGGTCAGTATGGCCTAACCAGTGGAACGTGGGACAAGAGATATAGTCTACGTTGCCTCTTCTAACTAACAACCGATCCAAGTAAGTACTTGGAACGGGAGGCCCATTAGATAGCCACGTCCACATCTCTTGCCCCGGGTGATCGACACGAAATCTGTCGACCAGATCGCATTGTGCCATCAGATCAGACAGACTTGTCTCACACCCATCCGACCCACTAGGTCCCCCCACCTTATCTATCTTGGGATCAAGGATGGCACTCCAATCACCCAGTAAAATTAGCCGCTCCGAACCCCCGAGGAACCTCTTCAATCCCCGGAAAAAGGAAACCCTCTCCCGAACGATATTAGGTGCATAAACCGCGACAATTCAAAATCTGGCACTTTTCACGGCAACATCAACCACGACCAGTCTGCCATCAGCATCCGTGTGAACAACGTTTACCCTTGCTAACAGAGTGTGTTTTACTAACAGAGAAACTCCCCGAGCAAGACGGTCACCGAATGCTGAAAAAACATCGAAATGTTCCTCCAGCAGTCGGTGATCGTCAATCGAAAAATAGTGAGTTTCCTGTACCGCAGCCACATCTATGTCAAACGCCTTGAGATCCCCCAGTATGCGGGCTGCTTTGCTTAAGGACCTCAAGCCATTTGCGTTCAAACTTCCTAAATTCAAGGTCGTATCCATTGCACTTGACAGTGTCAACCACCGGTCTGAAATCCTTTGCGGTTAGGATGCCGCAAGCTTGCCCGATATTGCCAGTTAGCAATTCTGACGACGCGCATCCGTCTCGGGAAATGCCCCCGACATCCAAGGGGAATGTTAATTTGAGGGCCCTATAAAATGAAGGGTGGACGTAAAGAGGGACCCTCCCTTCACCTTTATCCCTCAACTCTTCGAGGGAGTCATGCCCTTCCTCCACCAAACTCAGGCCAGATCATATTCCACATAGCCTTCGTGCGCCTTACCTTCGTATTTCGCACGAAGGTTATGAGCAAGGGGACGTCTGGGAACTACTTAACATCTTTGACGTCTGACCCCTGTGCCTGAGTTAGGAGCTGCAGCGGCCGGATGACATTACGCTGTCGAGCGTTCAGGTCGGCAGCGGCATGGTGAATGTTTGCGTCGCAGATCAGGTCCCCTGGTAGGAAGGGGAATCTCTTCATTTTCCCGGTTCTCATGTGGGAAGTAGACGCAGTTTTTCGTGATGTTGGTTTAGATGTTGAGGGCTCAGGCTCTTTCTTTTGTGATAGAGAGCGGGAGCCGGCTGGGGGGATTTCAGTGGGGGAGGGGGATTTCTGCTCAGTAGTGGGTTTGGGTTTGGGGGTTTCGGGGGACTGAGCAGAAGAGATGGTCATCTCTTTGGGGTGGGGGTTTGGGGCCCAGCCTCTTTTACTTTCTTCACCTTCCTGGTCGCCTTCTTTATCTCCCTGTTTTTATCTTGGCTCTCTGTCACAGGAGCCGGCCCAGCGTCCTCGTCCATTCTTTCCCCTTCCGAATCGGATGACGCGGCTGATGTTGATTCTGACAAGGGGACCTGCTGCTTCCTCTTTGTGGCTGCTGCCGGTGCGGGTGTTGAAGGCTGCAGCTCCTTGGTGGGCATCTTAGTACAAGGCGACCCTGTGGGAACCCGCATCCCTTTTTCCTCAGGGTGCTGCACCTTTTTGGAGGGGGGCTTCTCCGGTCTGGAGTTTGGGTTCTTTGAGGTGGTAGTGCGGCCTTTCTTTACCACCTTACTCCAGCTTTCCTCTTCGTCATCATCTTTGCCCCCTCCGGTCGTTGGTGGAGGAGCTGCTGGTGCCACAGGTGCTGTTTTTCCATCCCAGGCCTGCGGCAGAAAGTGGAAACTTTTTCGGGCAATTTTTTGCCATGTGCCCCTTCTGCTCGCAGTGCCAACAATGTGGCCTCCTGCCCTCCACGATCACACTCATGGACCAGGAACGGCACTTGAGCAGAGGTGGTATCTTGTCAAAGCCCTCCCGGTCCACTCTCATCTTCAACTGATAGTTCCCAACCATCAGGTTACGGGGACCACGGACCGGGAGTACGGCTTCAACGTCCCCGTACTGGCTAAGTACAGCTCCAAGCTGTTCTGAGCTTATATAACAGGGGACGCCGAGGACAGTCACAGTCGTTCGTCGTCTGCTCAAGTACTCCGGCCTGAGAAGCCATTGCTTATACTTCAGGTCGGTCCTGGCCACTTTTTCTGCTTCGTCAGCGCTTGGGAGAAGTATGTCCCAAGTGGCGTACACTCTGCGGCATAGATAAGAAGCTGGAACATTGAGTTCCAACAGAAGGTCCGCCATCTTTTCGCAGGAGACCTCAGCCAACCCCTTTGTCTTGGCGTCAAGTGTGACTAGCGAAACAATTCGTTTCGCTAGTCGGTCAACAGCACCTGGTGCCGCTTTGATTTCACTACCGTCGGTAAGTTGTTTGTAGGTTGTTTCAAACAACCGACGGTAGTCCAAGGGGCTAAGCTGGGACTGAGGTCCCCACTTGTCTTTGTCTTGGGCAGGAGATGTTGCTGCCGCCGATGTGCTGGGTGTTGCTGGCATCTTCGGCAGCGGCGGCGTCTTTTGCCCGGGAGGGATGGCCCAAATACTCTTCTCTTGTGTTGAAGGAGCAAGGGACGGCCACTCCTTCGGAGAAACGGTAGGATTGGTAGGAGTGGCCACTTTAGTCCCAATTGCTTTTCCGCCTGCGGCACCAACTGCCCCAGACTTTGTTCTCGGTCCAGCGACCCCAATCCTTCCTCTTCTAGACTGCTGCCCTCCAGTCTTGACGTGGGATTTTTGTTGCGCCACGTCCATCTTGCTGCTTCGGCTGCTGTCACTGCTGCTACTTCTTGAGCTGCTGCTCACTTCATCGCCAAACAGCTCAAAGTGCAGGTAGGAGATCCGCATCTGAGTAGATTCCCGGTCGCTCGGGCTTGGCGGCTGATCTGGGTCGGTGGCCCCTTTCTTCTGGAGTTCCACCGACTTAGCTGGTCTCATTCCTGCAGGCAGGAGGCTTTTTCTCCTGCGAACAGGCGGGCTGACAGTTGAAGCCCGTCAAGAAGTAGGTACGGTGGGAAGTCTCTCCCACCAACCCAGATCACCTCTCTGAGTCGAGCTAACCACACCTATACTGCCGGGGACAGCAGCATGCGAACTAGCAGGGCTACTGCTTAAGGCGGTAGACCCTGATCTACCTCCAGTGCTGGGGACGGCACTGGCAGACGTACTGGGCATGTTGCTTAGGGCACCATGACCGTCCAACTGTGTAGGGTCTGCTCCCGCCCCGACCTGAGACCGAGGCCTCATGTCGGAAAAGGAGCCCGGGCTAGACGAAAACTCTACAGCAGAGCCCGGACCACTCCTCCCCTCTCTACTCATCCAACCCCCGGCTAAGACCCGCCGATTCGGATTCAGGAAGACCGTCGCCTAAAAGGTACGTAAGTCAACCCGAAACCTGCCAGCTGCTTAAGTCAAGCCTGGGAAGTTGGACACCTGAAAAAGAAGGGAACAAAAAAAGATTAAACAGTTGAATCACCCAACAGGGGTGACCACCCAAGAGGGTGTGAAGAGACAAATTGCCCAAGAGGGGCTAGTCTAAGGGGACAGAGAGAGTCCCCTGAAAATGAGCTTTAAACTTGGGCTTTGCCCCTTAGGCAATCACCAAGTGATTGCCTAAGAGAGGCCTGAAAGAATCGGAGACAACAAAGATCTTTGATTCGGTCTAAAAGGCCAAGTAAGCAAGAAAAATTTTCTTGCTTGAACTCCAAAGTTATATGCAAAACTGAATTCTAAAATATATATATATTTTTTTAACTGAGTTCACCCCAGACAATGCAAGTTGCCACCGTAGACGTAAGGGGCTACTGAAAATTAGGGTGACATTTTAGGGGATCATCCTAAATTGGGAGCTGTGCAGAATTGTTTTTTGTCTTTTTCTTCTATCCGACAAGTTTTTCAGGGCGTTCACCCGTAATCGTCAATCGTCTAAACAAAGTAGAATGTAACTTTTTTTTAGGGCGAGGGGGGCCTCATCTATATTAATACCTGAAATTAAAATGGCTGACTGGTTTAGGAATAAACGGAAATGCATTCTGGTGTATTTAATTTCATAATTAATTTTTGAAAATTTTATCCAATTATATATATATTTTTTAAATAGGATTTTGATAGTTAAATTTTATTACGATATCGTTTGGTCATTCAATTATGAAATGAACCAAATTGTTATAAAAGCTAATGTTGTTATAATCTTAGTTTTTTTAAATTATTGGAAGCAAATACATGAGGATTTGCTAATTTAAAGTCAGAAATGACTTTCTCATCAACAATTTGAATACTTCAAAATTTGTTTTTTGTTTTGTTTATGGAAATCGCTTCAGACGAGGCATGAAGCCACTTGATGTAAGGAGCTAACAAGAACAAAAGATGATTATCGCAAAGATAGGAGATGCCTATTGGCCTTAGTCTTGAAAAGACCAAGGTTATAAGTAGGAGGAAAACTGTTAGCAGAAAGAGAGTTCCGCAAGCCTGCAGTTTTTGGAAAGAAGCTACTGGAATAGGAAGCTGTATTACAATGAGGTATCAAAACAGCGAATTGATGGAGACCAACGAGTCAAACGAACTGGAATAAATGAAGCGGGGAATAGATCACATAATTCTGAAGAACACATGCCATAATAGTATTTATAGAAAAGACTGAGACTAGCAACATCACGTCTGTGAGAGAGAGGGTGTAGAGAAGAAGAAAGGGTGGGCCAATCAAATTGCAGGTACGTTTCTACACCTTATCAAGAACCCTCAAATGGAACAGAGATTTACCAACCCAAATATGACAACAGTACTCCATACATGGTCTGATAGTAAATTTGTAGAGATAGAGAATAGCGTCAGGTGTGAGAAAGTGTTTGGAGCGATAGAGAGAACCGACTTTATGAGAAGCAGAAAGAGCAATAGATCTAATATATGAACCTCAGGAAAGATTTGATGAGAAAGAAAGACCAAGAAGTTTCAGAGTCAGTCGATTTCTTCTCAAGAGCAGAGCAATCCATGAGAATCTCAGGGAAAAAAGGGATACACCTACAATTGAAAGACACGAGCTGAGTCTTAACAGGATTAAATGAAACAAGCCTGAACCCTGGTTTCAACTGATCCGAGGGAGATGGAGGAGAAGCAGCACCAGAATAGAGAGCAGGCAAGTAGCCAGACTTCTAACTTAGGGGGTGCAAGGCATTTTTAGGAGGGGCAAAACTAATATTGTTATTCTAATATGAGTGACGTTTTGGTTCAGTGTGTGTGTGTACTGATATATAAATATAAATAAGTAGATACAAAATTTCAATTTCTTTTATATAATCTAAATATATTGTTGTGTATTTCGGTAGGTACATGTAAATAACAACATCAGCATAGTAAAGCACATAAAGCATAGTAAACAGTAATAATAGCATAAAGTTCGTAAAATAAGGTAGCTACTTGCTAGCTCTACAGAATTCTATTATAATCTTCTATTTGTACGTGGGGTTTATACCCTACCAATGCTGTTTTTTCTTTCAACTTCATCTGGGATTTTTTTTTATGTTAATTTCAAAAATGTTGAATGTAACATTCACAATTTTTAAAATTAATAGTTGCAACTGACAACAAAAAGAAAAAAACGTATTTGAGATTCGTGATAAAATACAAAAATAATTTTTTAAACTAATTCCCACTTTCATTTGAAAATAATTTAGGTTGCTAGTATTCATTTCTATCTTTTGAATGAAGACAACACTTTCTTTTATAAATTAAAAAAATATCTTTAAAAGAAGCTGGCAGAACAACAACGTGAATTCATTTTGTGTTTATATTATATCATTTGAATTATAATTATGAAATTGATAATTTATGATATTAAATAGTGTGAATTAACAATATTTAAAAGTATATATTTGGTAAGTTGACAAAAAAAGACAGATACACTGACAATCTCTTTCACCAAGCAGGAAACAGGTGAAAAGCATCGAGGCTTTGTTTCCCTCACCACTTGATCTGAAACTAGCGAAGTTATGTTTGAGTTTGAGAACACGTACATTTTAATTTTTTTTCTTTTTACAAGGTAACATAAATTTAAATCATATTTAGATGTTATTATGGTCAATAGATTTATTTTAACTGGTAGTTTAAAATCCGTAAATATTTATTATGGTATCATTAGTACCAGGAATGGAAAATTAAGTTTTAAACAAAATAAAATCCAAAGAAGCGTTTTTGAAATCGGAAATTATGTTAAAAATTAGTGGGAGGTCCCCTCTTGGTGGGTGGCCCAGGGCCCCAGCCCCTTGGCCCCTTAATCCGGCCCTACTGTAAAATATATTACACAAAAGTAAATATTGGTTCATAATGAAGAAGTATAGTTGACTAAGAAATATAAGAGTATTTATATTTATAACATTTTTTGGATCACAAATTTCAGGGGGTGCAAATGTAATTGCAAGGGGGAGGGGCTTGCCCCCCTGGCACCCCCCTGGCTACGTGGGGGATAGAGAGTGGTATCATCAGCATAGATGTTAATTTTCTGAATAATATTCTCTGGAAGATCATTGATATAGAGAAGAAACAGTGTTTAAAAGATTAAAATGTCTGACTTGTTTACGAAGAAACGGAAATGCATTCTGGTGGATTAATTTCGTAACATAATTTTATTAATAGAAGGTGCATATTCTTTATAGGGATCTCTTATTTTGATCACACACAAACACACACATTCCACGTAACAAAAAACTGACCTTGTGCCTAACTATTCCTTTGTGGGGAGGGAAATTAATTGGGACAGAGGATTTGGAAGAAATCTTAGGAATACAGATCAAATTCTCTTAAATATTTATATAGAACGCAAAAGTGTTTCTGTAAATCATCATCATCATCATCATCATAATCATCATATGTTTAACGTTCGTTTTTTATGCTGCCATGTGACGTGTTTAAGAAATTGACTTCCGAACTAACCTATTTCTTGCCAGATTTTTATTTATCCCGCTTTCTCTCAATTCCTTCATTATCACTTCCTCCCATGTTTTCCTTGGCCTTCCTCTGCCAACTGACCCTGCTCCCTCAATTGTTTAACATCTATTAACCCAAGCTTTCATCATCATCATCGGTTTAACGCCCGTTTTATGTGCTGGCATGTGTTGGACGACTTTTAAAAATTGACTTCCAAACGAACTTATCTCTACACAGGTGTTTATTTCTCTCTCTTTCTCTCAAGTTTATCCTTATCACTTCCTTCTATGTTTACCTTGCCCTTCCCCTCTGAATTGAACCTGCTACTTCAACTGTTCTATATCTATTAACCCAATGCACTCTTATCCATTCTTTCAACGTGACCAAACCAACAAAGTCTTCTGTTCTGCACACATCTCCTTATACTGATTTAATCTTCCTCTAAGGTCATCAAATATTACACATCCATCGTATCATTCTCATATCATTTCTCTCCATGCAACGCATGTCTTCAAACTTCACTGGACAGACAGATTTCACTTCCATACACCATCATACTTCGTACACATGCTTGATAGACTCTTCCCACACTTTTTACTTTAAAAAACAAAATTTGATTAGGTAATTAAGTAGTTAAAATATTTCTCTATATTAGTTTGTTAATATATATTAATGCGTATGTGCAGTGATGTGTGTACATACATGTGTGTATATGTGTGTATAAGCTGCCGTTTATTACAAGAAAGAAAGTAGCAGCAGCAGTTATACACCGAACTTGTTGTTACTGAATTTATGCGGACCTTTGGTTTACTTTCGACAACTCTTTAACTCTCGCTTCCCTTATTTTGTCCTTTAGTCCTCACATTCCATGAGCGATGTTTCTGACAAAGGTGGAAGAATTGCTGTTTTCTGGGCCGGAATCTATCCACTTAACACTTATCGTTGTTAGTTTTTGACTTTGAAGTAGTGTTTTAAAAAAAATTTTTAGCTCCTTACATCAAGTGGCTTAATGCCTTGTCTGGAACGATTTCCATTAAAAAAAATTTTTAGCTCCTTACATCAAGTGGCTTAATGCCTTGTCTGGAACGATTTCCATTAAAAAAATTTTTTAGCTCCTTACATCAAGTGGCTTAATGCCTTGTCTGGAACGATTTCCATTAAAAAAATTTTTTTTTTAAATATATATTCTTTTCCATTAGTTCTTCAAATAAATCTGAAAGCTTCACATGTGTTTTATATTTTTCATTTACTTGATTTAAAACTTGCATTTCATTTCCTTCCACAGCATTCTAAAATGAATGGATCAGTGCTTATTCACTTGTAAGGTTGAAAATTGATGAGAGCACCACTTGCACCCTGATTTCAAAGAGGACCCGCAAAAAAATAAAGAATAAAGGTTTTTGAAGTTTCGTCAAAATATGGAGAGAAGAAATTTCGACTTAAAGAAAAGCAACCTCTCCCAACTGTTTTTGTTGAATAAAATCTGTTAAAAAAATGCCGCAATAATTATCCACCAACCTAATAATAATTCAATAGAAAAGCATTTTTTTAGTTGAATTTTCTATTAATAGGAGAAATCTCGACCTAAAGAAAAGCAATCAATTCTAACTGGCAGCAGGCACAAATAGCACAAACAACGTTTTACCCGGAACTTAAACAAACACGCATACCACCATTTCTAAGTTCTGTCACGACCTACGTTAAGAAGGTCTGGTTACTGAGTCGAGTTTTTTTGCTGACGTCATGGTGTTTAGTAGTAGAAAAGTTATTACATGCCAACACATGGACATATGATTGTGGTCATTTCTGTCTGAAATTATTTCATCTTTGATCTAGTAATTGTTTGGTATTTAAAAAAGGATATGGATGATTTTGTTCGTGTTGTTTTCATGGTTGGAAATCTCATAGTCATTTGAAGATAAAACTATAAAAAAAAAACCTCATAGACTTGAGACTTTTCTGGCAGGAACTGAAGAATACCATGTCAGCTGCAGGAGAGGAAATCCTAGGCTACAGGAAGTCCCTCAAGGAAGCTTGGATTAGTGGCAACACTCGGAGGTTATCAGTGAAAGGAAAACTCTACATCAGCACAATATCACCCCTAAGACCATAGACTCATACCAACAGTATATTGATAAGGATGAGGAAGTAAAACGCAGTGCTCAAAAAGACAAGTGAGTATGGGTCGAGAATATGGCAGAGGAGGACGAGATAGCTGCAGCATGTAATGACATGAAAACTGTGTACCAAATTGTTAAGAAGATGACAGGCTGTTCCAGAATAACATCAGGTTCTATAAAAGCAAAAGATGGATCATTGCTCTCAAAGGGAGAAGACAAGTTAGCCAGTTGGGCCGAACATTTCAAGGAAGTATTGAACAGACCGAAGCCACCCACCCAAGCAATCACTAAGGAACCTTCTACTTTTCTCCCTATCAAAATCAACGAATTTGCTGAGGATGAAATCCGTTTATCCATTAAAAGCCTAAAACGTAATAAGTTACCAGGAGTGGGTGGCATTTCTGCATAAATGCTTAAGTCAGGAGGTGATAGTATCGTCAAATGGATGTACCACTTATGTAATATAGTGTGGAACACAGGTGAAGTTCCGGGAGATTGGGAAAACAGAGCGGTTGTCTGCATTCCTAATAAAAGCAATCTTGGCAATTGTGACAACTGGAGGCGGAGGGGGGGGGAGGGGTAACCCTTCTCTCTATACCAGGGAAGATTTATTGTCAAATGATTCTGAACCGTATGTGTGATGTGGTTGACCAAGAGCTACGTGAACATCTAGCCGGATTTCAGCAAAAACGTTCTTGTGCAGAACAAATTTTTACGCTGCGCCATATAATTGAGAAACATGTCAAATTTCGAAAACCTCTTGCCATCAGTTTCATAGATTTTTCCGAGGTATTCAACAGTATTCATCGGCCATAACTCTAGAAGATCTTGCACGAGTATGGCCTGCAATAAAGCAAATTTATGCAAATTCCAAATGTTGCATACAATCAGTGTGTTATCACTGGAGTCTGCCAAGGTTGTTTGCTTTCTCCATTACTCTTTGCCATAGCTATTGATTGGGTATTAAAAAAAGCAACCAAGGATTATGGTATAACATGGTCAAAGATCGTAAACTTTCTGATCTATACTTTGCAGACGATATGGCTGCACTATTAATGAATACCACTGACTTACAAGACATTGTCAACGAGGTCAAAACTGAAGCAGGGAGCATCGGTCTCTATAACAGTGCTAAGAAAACTCAAAGCATGCTCTCTGGGTCACACCAATCACCTACAAACGTCTTTATCAACCAAAAATAAATAGTTATAGCTGACAACTTCACCTAAAGCCTCAGCAGCATTTAATCAGCTCTGCAAGATCTGGAAAATAAAAAAATCACCCTCAGATCTAAATTAAGATTTTACGACAGCAACGTTTTGTCCACACTGCTACATGGAAGTGAGACTTAGCATCTCAAAATCAGCCAAGAGAGAAAATTAGATGTGTTTGATTCAAAATGTCTTAGAAAAATTCTAGGGATCAAATGGAGCGATAGAATCATCAACCAAGAAGTCAAAGACCGCACTAACCAACAGGTGGCATCGTCAATCTGCAAACGACGTCTAGGCTGGTTCAGACATACTCTAAGATTGGCTCCAGAGAGATTTGCAAACCAAGTTCTTCATTGGAACCCTGATGAAAAAAGAAGAGGAAGACCAAAAATGAACTGGAGGCAAACAATCGAGAGATATGATCGCAATGGGAAGAAGCTGGAGGAACGCTGTAGATCTGGCTTCAGACCGAAGACGATGGTTTACTTTGACTGCCTCATGGGTCGCAGGATGCAGGAGTTCCTGAGTCTGAGTCATAGACTAAAATTCAAGATGGTTGACAAACCTGTCTTGATAGAAAAGTCGGCTTTCGTAAAATAATATCAACAAGAAATTCGGTTCAAACTTGTTTCTGTTTGTATGAAAAAAAGTTTATTTTTTGTGCCAAAACCTTCTTTATGGGTGTAGTAAATATTTCTAAAAGAGTTCAAATATGTTTGGTACTAGAAAAAAAAACAATGATTAAAACATTGAATTCAAGTTCTGAACACTTTAAAAATAATTTCATTTCAGGACAAGAAATAAAAGAAGTAAAATGTACAATAAAATAACTTTATTTATTTATTTCCAAATAGTTTTGCATTTTTTATAACATTTACAAAATTCATTATTTAATCAGTTTTTGATTATTAATCGTTTACATTTTTTTATATTATTTATCGCTTGTTATTTAATTACTGTGGCCTGCCTATTCTTTATGAAACGGTTGGTAGGGTCTTACTAACCGTTTTTCTTTGTTTTTAGTTGTCCCACTAGTTGACACAAATCACAGAAACAACATTTTACATGCACCACCATTTCTAACTTCTGTCTTAACAGTATCAAGTTCAGCAAAATAATAATCACAAATAGTCAATTATTCCTCTTTTTATTGAACTTAAAAAAAAATGACTCATTCAAATAACTCATATCACAGCTCATGCAAAACAAATTATTTGCATAACCCAACATGTCTTGCCTTCGCTATCCTGGACGTTTAAAATAGAAACATTACGAGTCATCATCACCTCAACTGGAGTTGATGTCCATTATCATTGTGGAAGTGTTTGAATAATCTCATTTCCCAGATGAATGACGCAAAACACATGCATTCTTTTACGGGACTGTTCACTCTCAATTTCATTACATCACACAACCTCAGTAATTTAATATAGTTTTTTTTATTTTTAAACTTTCCTGCCAGTAATTATCCAATACGAGGATAAAATAATGGCTAATCTAAATTTTTTAGATTAGAAACAAATATTTTGTTAAATAAATTCAATAATACTTTACTAGTGTTGTCATATTTGGGCTGATGAATCTCTGTCCCATTTGAGGGTTCTTGATAAGGTGCAGAAACGTATCTGCAATTTGATTGGCCCACCCTTTCTTTTTCTCTGCACCTTCTCTCTCACAGACGTGATGTTGCTAGTCTCAGTCTTTTCTATAAATACTATTATGGCATGTGTTCTTCAGAATTGTCTGACCTATTCCCTGCTTCCTTTATTCCAGTTCGTTTGACTCATTGGTCGCCATCAATTCGCTGTTTTGATACCTCATTGTAATACAGCTTCCTATTCCAGTAGCTTCTTTCCAAGAACTTCAGGCTTGCGGAACTCTCTTCCTGTTGACTTCCTACCTATAGCCTTGGTCTTTTCAAGACTAAGGCTAATAGGCATCACCTGTCTTTGAGATAATCATCTTTTGTTCCTATTTACTCTTTACATCAAGTGGCTTCATGCCTTGTTTGGAGCGATTTCCATAACAAAAAAAGTAATCTTGGATCTGAAAAGCGGAATATACAGTGAGTTGTAGCAGTTACATTTTGATGGACTATTTGCTTTCTATGTGAACTGCTGCTTTAATGCAGAGTGATTCAATGAAAACACTTTGCGTTGGATGTAGTTCAACTGAACTATTTACACATTTTTCCACCGCTTCTAAACCAGTTGGATTAAAGACGCCAACAAAAGCTGTCATGTAAACAAGCCGTTCCAACTCACCAGTGGCATGAAACCCTTTCATAACATTTAACGTCAATTTTTTTCTTAACCTCCTTCTGATGTTGGTTAAGCAAAGACATGAAATAAAGTTGATCAAATGTAAGAATAGTGAAACAAGCGAGTCGAGGAAAGTCAGAGGTCAGCGAGACGCTTTGCGGACCAGGGTAGTACGGTGATCACAAATCTTGTATGGTGAAAAGAACACTTCAATGAGCTGTTAAAGCATATATATATATATATATATATATATATATATATATATATATATATATATATATATATAAATTCAGAGTCAGAAAAGTTTTTGACTACAGTGAAGTGATAATGGAGTGATAATGCAGTTGCAAGTGTTATTTCTCAGTTTCTTCCTACATCATCATCTAGGTCTAGCAACGCTTACGAGTCGAGTCGTAGATCGTATCTGTGAATTATTGTATTTTATAAATATATGCGCACCCATATGAGGGCATTACCTTGGTTAGATTCCCACCTAGCATTTAGGTAAATGCTTTTCGTATAAATAGTTGAATACATTTAATTATCACTATTGCAAATAAAATAAAAAATATAAATAAATAAATAAAATGACATGTTTTTTTATTCATCATTTGTTTTTTTAAATTTTATTGCATTCTGAATTTTTTTTATCCTTTAAGCATATTTTCGCGACTATTATCACATCTTCTTTTGGGTTGAATAATGAACAGGGATTTTAATGACAGAAATCGACTCTGTGTCACAGGAGTATGATTTGCAACACCGTCCCACCAATGATGGAAGAAGTGCAGTAGGTTCTGCATCAGCTATGTAACAACAAGACTCTCAGAGAGGATGGGATTCCTGCAGAAATGTTCAAGGTCATGCCAGCAGTATTTGCCACATAAGTGCATCGTGTCTTTAATGTAGTGTGGGCGATCAAGGTCATCTCTGATGGCTGTAGTGAAGCAATTCTTTTATCCTTCTTACAAAAAAGAGACCAGTAACTCTGCTTGAATTACAGGGATATCAGTCTTATTGATGTGGTGGCAAAAACATTTGCAGTTCTTCTGAAAGGTTCCAGGATGTTCGCAATCTCCGTACACACCCAACTCAAGGTAGTTTTCATCTGGAAAGGGGTTGTGTGAACCAGATTTTCAATCTTCGCCACATCCTCGCACAGCGTTGGGCTCATCAGGTGCACACTGTCCTATGCTCCTTCGATTTTGCAGCTGCCATTGACTTGATTGATAGACTTCTTCTGGCACATCATGAAGGTA
>OY744516.1:90587315-90607315 GCA_963556195.1 Sepiola atlantica
CCCTAATTCTCAGTAGCCTCTTATGTCTACATTGGCAGCCTGCCTTGTTTGGAGTGAACTATGATAAAAAACAACAAAAACAAACAACTACCACAAAAAACTATTTGTTTATCATAATACAAGGTAAAATATTTTTCATTCTAACTTCCACTTATTTTTGATTAAAAAGAACAATTTAGTAATGGCAGAAGTTGTCTATTCTTGTTTATTCAATGCTTGAAATTCCTTTCCACAAACTGAGCAGGGGAACTTTCCTCTTTCTGGGGCATTTCCAACGCTACAATCACCGATCATCACTCTAAGTCGACCTTCCATTGTTTCACAAACAAATACTAAATCATCAGCATAAAGCATCTCTTTTGGACAACCTGTACAAAACTCCCTGGATAATATTTCTAAGACACAAATGTAAAGCAAAAGACTCAATACAGAACCCTTAAAGCTGTCACTATGGGTTAAATAATTTGTTCTCATCCATCTCCATTGTCTTACACAAACTGGTTATTATCTCTCAACCGAACTGTAATTCCTCTGCAGTTCTTGGATACCCAAATGCTTACAAGTACCACAAAAAAAAAATGAATTGCACCCTAGTTCCTTTCCACAAACTGAGCAGAGGTAAATTGCCTCCACTTTGGTCTTTGTAACATTCACTCTCAGACCTTTACTTTCCATAGCATTCCTTCAAGTCTTTGACTTAACATGTAGACCTTCCATTGTTTCGCAGGCAAGTACAAACTCATCAGAGTTTAACTAAATAATAACGATTGGAATTCACCTATTCTGCAAGTACTACAAAAAACTGAGTTTTCAAAATTAATGACCAACTCTGGGGTTACATCATACCAGAGTGTAGGCCATTGTTGGGGTGGCTTGTTCTCAGTCAGGCTGAGGTATGGCCCTGTGCAGTTCTAGGAGGTCCACCCTTCCAGGCTTTACCTTTACGCACTTTAAAAAGGGTTTAGTTTATTGCTAATTGCCTGAGGCGCACCTACTGGGGAATGCCGATGGAGCTGCCCAAGCATTTTTTGGTCGGCCAGAGTTCTCTTCCTCTAGGGTGCTGGCTTTTCAAACTCCACTTTTCCGACCTTGCATCACATTTTCCTGCCATGAGAGGGAGATAAATAAAAAACAACTTAAAGATGATTTATACAGGACCGGTTGGTTCTTTATTTGGGTCTCACATAAAGTCGACACAGTGGGGGAAGAGAAAAAAGAGGCTTTTAATTATCCCCCTTTTTTAAAGAGTTCAACGTCATACATTTTTCGACTTGCTTCCTAGTCGTTAACTGATTTAAATTTGTTTTTGTTTTTTACTTTTGTTTTCCCCCAAACAAGGCATATTGCACCGAAAGCTTAAGGGGCTACTGTGATAGACACCAGATTTATAAGAGAGCAGCTTGAGTGGGGAGTTGGGCAGCAAGATGTTTGTTCACATGACATTTGATATTATAGAGCAGTAGTTCCCAACCTTTTTGATACCCCGCACCCCTAAAATATCTGAATATGTTCTTGCACCCCTTACAGTACATATAATGATTTATTTAAGAATAAAGTTGAAAGAGACAGATGAAAATTTGTATAATCAATTTTTAATAATGTACTGTATAAACAAAAATGAAATATATGGAAATTTGTATAATCAATTTTTAATAATGTACTGTATAAACAAAAATGAAATATATGGAAATTTGTATAATCAATTTTTAATAATGTACTGTATAAACAAAAATGAAATATATGGAAATTTGTATAATCAATTTTTAATAATGTACTGTATAAACAAAAATGAAATATATGGAAATTTGTATAATCAATTTTTAATAATGTACTGTATAAACAAAAATGAAATATATGGAAATTTGTATAATCAATTTTTAATAATGTACTGTATAAACAAAAATGAAATATATGGAAACGAAAAGTGCAACAAACTGCATCCAAACAACTTGTATTTTACGAAAAATTAAATTTTCATCTATGCATAATTTTTTAAAAAAGCTAAAGAATTCAATTTAAAATCCACTTCAAATTTAATGACTCTTTTGTTTCTGTTTATTGTATAAGAGTTTTTCAAAACGTGGCATTTTGTTACTGATAGCAATTCACATGTCTACCTGTGCACTCAAGCGATTTTTACATTTGGTCTTGATTGACAAAAGAGTACTAAATCCAGACTCGCACAAGTCATTGCAAATGGGATGAGCATATTTAGTGCTTTTTCACAAAGTCTTGGAAACATGTCCATTGCCAAGCACCAATATTGTTCCAGAGTTTTGCTTTCAAACTGCATTTCAAGAACACAGTTTGTGTGCAATTCAATAAGACTGTCTTTCAACTTTAAAGAGACAATAACTTTTCCAAATGGAGAAATCATCATCCGGCATATAATCCAAATTAAAGGAGGATGGATTTATTATCCATTCTTCAGAAGTTTCCAGTTCTCCTCCTCCAAAATATCCATCAAATGACTTGGATAGTATTTCCAAATGATTCAAATTTTCTTCACACACACTTGGAATTAGGGACTCATCTTCATCAGTCACTTCTTCGAGTGATGGAAAATTCGAAAGATTATCTCTTTTAACTCGTCGACATCAGAGATGTAACTTTTCTTTGAAAGCATTTCATTTTTCACAACATTTTAATATGTTTATATTTTTCCTTTGTGTAGAAACACTCAGGTCATTCATACGGCTGAAAATGTCACTTAAATAAGCTAGCATTTGGTTGAATTCTTTTGATTCCATTTCTTTGGGAAGATCATAGTCATGTTCCTTAAGCAAAGCTTTGACTTCTCGCATTCAAAAAAGCGTGTTAAAGCTCTTCCACATGATAGCCAGCAGACTTCCGTGTGGAAAAGCAAAACTGAATGCTTACTTCCAAAATCTTGACCAAACCACTTAAAAAGGCGGTGGTTCAGAGCACGACCCCTAATCCAGTTGATGGTCTTCACAGAAATATCAAGGACATTTTTCAACTTTGGAGGCAATGTTTTTGATGCTAAAGCATGTCGATGAAGAAAACAGTGGGTACCTTGCAAGTGCGGAATTTCTTGTTTTAACAACGCAAAAAGTCCCGAATTATTTCCCAACATAGCAGGAGCACCGTCGGTACATACAGAACCAATAATTTGGATATCCAGGTCATGTTTCGCAAAATAATTCTTCACACATTGGAAGATATCTTTTCCTTTTGTGGTTCTCTTCAGATCTTCACAGAATAGGAAATCTATTATGGCACCATCATACACATATCTCACTAATGCGATGAGTTGACTGCAATTTTCAACATCAGTTGTTTCGTCTAACTGGAGAGAGATTTTCAAGGGACTAGCTTTGATATCTGTGATAACTTGGTCCAAAATGTCCAAACTTAAATCACTAATTCGACTTTGAATAACATTATTTGATAACGGCACTAATTCAAGCTTCTTTGCCCAGAACAATTTTTGCCATTTTTAATGCACATGGCTTTATCACCTCTTCAGCAATTGTATGGAGTTTCTTGGGATTTGGCTACTTTATACGCCATGTGGTATGAAGCCATTAACAGTGGTTTGTTAGCAGATATAAAACCCAATTTTGGAAGGTTTCCTCATGATTCAAAGTGGATCTTTTTTACTTTCAATGATTCAACATCATGACCTGCAACATCTGATCCACCATGCCGGTTGTTGAAGTGTTCTTGCAACTTAGATGGCTTCAAATTTGCGTTTGAAAAGACAACATTACAAAATATGCATTGGGGTTTTTGCAGACCTTCTGTTGTTTCAGTGCAAGTAAAACCAAACTGCACATAATTATCATTCCATTTCCTTTTCTTTGACATGATTAAGGATTAATTACAAATTTGAAAATTATAATCTGAAAAAATATATAGAAAGTTAATTAAAACAAAAATAACAATGTAAAATACTATTAATTATTAATAATTAATACAATAACTGTTTATTGGAGAAAAAAAGAATTTAAATGATCATTGCACGAGCACAGTATGCACTGAAAAATTGACAATGAATCAATTGAGAATGATAGTATTTTTAATACAAGACAAAAAATTGAAAAGCCATCTCGCACCCCCTGGAATGCTGCCTCGCACCCCAAGGGGTGTGACCACCCCTGGTTGGGAAACCCTGCTATAGAGGGAGCAGAGAGAGAATTAATCAGTTTAGGGTACAAGTGCAGAAAGTTCATTGGAGTACATCCCAAGAAAGTATTTGTAAAACAAGCACAGCGATACAACACTGGGGCAATGTGACAGGGGCTGGAACTTAGCAGACAGTGCAGAATTTATTAGGTTAGGAATTCATTTTATACCTACTCCAAGAGGGAGAGGCTAGTGGTTGGTGCACAAACTTAGCAGTTCTCTTCTTCCTTCCCTGATGACGTTGTTCCTCATTTAGTTCCCATGTTTTAACTAATCCAACCTTTTAACCCTTAGACAACATGTCCTTGAACGATTCAAGTACAACCACATGGGAAATGAACATTATTTAAAACAAGTTGACATGCCTGACATTTAATATCATCTCTCAAGCTACCTATAATTCCACTGTACTTCTTGTGTACCCAAAAGTGCATGTAAATGTGAATGTGTTTCTGCCTACCCTATTTTCCAACCCTATTCGCTCCCAACCATTGTATACAGTGCTCAAGTGCACTGCAAATCATCAAAAGTGCATGTACATGCATGCATGTGTATAGATGAAGGCCATCAGGTGTACTTTTAGTGAATTTCAGGAAGCATGAAGGGTTTTAAAGGATGCAGTGTCTCGACAGCTAACAACTGATGCAGGCTGTTTGTTCCATGTTTCAGCAAATCTGAACATGAAGAAATGTTTCCAAAAGTCATGGTGGCTGTGTTGTTTTCTGACTTTGTAAGCATGTCGACGTGGATTAGATACATGGAGATCAAAAAGATTCCTGGGTTGTTGTTGATTAGATGGTTAATAATTTTGTGGGTGTTTACCAAGTCAGTTGCTAAGTGTCGGAGTTTCCAGATGATCAATGTTCTGAGCAAGATAGGGGTTCCATACTGATCGTATACCGAAGTAATAGAACTCTTATATCTCAATACAAAAGGAGATAACTTAACACAGGTCACGTTTAAAAGAACACTTCTTGAAATATGTGTTGTGGAGGGAGTAAGTGGATATTGGATTTTTCCTCACAAAATGTATGGTAGTACTCTTGTCTATACCCGCATTATCACTGCTCGTTTAGTATTGTTAAATTGAGTTAGTGTTCAGGAGAGATGGCGGATAATTATATATTATTTGGGTGATCCATGACTATACAGTTGTATAGTTTCATAAATAAATGTTTGTCAGGTCAGTTTAGTTATAACTGCAAACACTTTGGCTGTAGTTCAAATCAAATCAAATTATATTTATTGGTAATAAATAGCAAAGCGCAACAAGCCATGTAAAAAGATAAAAGATGTGTACATATATATATATACAGTCTGAATGTTTGTTGAAGGCGACTTTAAACCTGGATATGGTAGGCATCGTCAATACCTCCTCTGGTAGGCTGTTCCACGTACAGAAATACGGTCAGAGAATGCTACCTTTCTTCTATTGAGACGAAAGCGCTTATGGTACATCTTTTCTAATGACTTGGCGCTGGAGTGAAAAACTCAAAAGATGTATTTAAATTTCGTTGATGAACACCAGAATCGAGGGGAGGGGATAGAGAAATTGTATTTATCTTGGTAGGACACCACACATTCTCCAACTACATCCTCTGGTTTTTCTTTTCTCTCCAACTTAGACCCCACTCCCATTTAGAGAACGACCTGCTTGTTTTCGGTTCTGAACAAACCGGAAAACAGTGGGCAGTCTATTATTTAGAAAGGGTCGGAAGGGTCTTACTAAACAATTTATTTTCTTTCCTGACTCCCGGTTTTATTCAAATTAAATCTTTGTATATATGTATATTTATGAACAATAAAATTTCTAATCAATTTGGATAGGACGACCCCCTAGTGTAAGTGAAATCTGGTATTGTGGTGACAGATGATTCTAGTTAAAAGTAGGATAAACATTGTTATCACTATAGACCAAGGATAACCAACGACACCCATTTCCCCAAACTTTTGATTGCCTTGTGCCTAATTTGTTTTAAATGTAAATGTTTTATATTTTCTGCAAATAAATAATGCAAAGTGTAGTATTTGTTCTGTTCTGAAAGAAGGAAGTCCTTCTTGACTGGAAAGTGGGAAGAGAAGGGAGAGAGAGAGGGAGAAAGAGGAGAATTAGATAGGTGTAGGGAGGAGGGGAGTGGGATGAAGAGGGGAGGGGGATTAAGAAAGGTAGAGAGAGAGAGAGAGGAGTTTTAAAAGAAATATGTTACACTTTTTAACTTTTTTATTTTGTTATTCATGCTCCTGGGCAACGACGGATAGCCATGCTAGTCAATCTATAAAGATGAACACTTGACATCATCATCTTAATTACGACCTGTTGGAAATATATCATTTGCATAGCACGTGCCAACATTTGGTAGCGATATTGGATGCAGGTGTATAAAAGTCGTGTTAAAAACGGTATTTTTCCACATGAGGTTAGAGTAAACAGGAAAGTGGAAAATTCCATTAGAAATCAAAGACTAGAGTAAGGACTATGTGTAAGAATATGACGTCACAAACAGGAAGAACTTTACATCTGTGGAACACATTACCACGGGGCTGCTTCCCTGCAGATTATAACATGGTCGTCTTCAAATCCATAACCCGTCCTAATAAGTAACCAAATTTTGTCCATTTCATTCATCAGTTTCAGCCCTCTCATAATATTATTCATCATGTAATTGACAATCCATTCATCTCATTAACCCTTTTCCTCAAGTGGCTTTGGCCATTATAAGTGGTGAATCATTAGTAAAAAATATATAATTTTGTCCATTCAATTTATTGTTTTCAATCCTCTCATAATATTATTCTTCATGCAGAAGAGCAGATTGCGTTGGTTAGAGCACGTTGAGCGCAGCAATGGCTGGATTTCTAAAGTCCAACAGTTGAATGTACCAGCAGAGAAGACCACCACTGGCAGACCCAAGTTGTCTGGGACGACATGGTCAAACGTGATAGGAAAGACATGGGTATAGATTCCGTCAGGCCTCACCAAAGACAAGAATGGAGAGGAAAACTTAGATCGAGACGCGACAATCAGCCCCCACCCTCATCAGACGATTAATTGTGGCCTGCTTCCACAAATAAACCGGTTCTTGATGATGATGATGATGATGATGATGATGATGATGATGATGATGATGATGATGATGAAGAAGAAGAAGAAGAAGAAGAAGAAGAAGAAGAAGAAACTGACAATCCATCCATCTCATTAGCTCTTTTCCTCGAGTGGAGTTTGACCTTGATAAATGATGACTCATCAGTAAAAAAGAAAAGTCCGAGGTGAGATATGGCTAAGAAGAAGAAAAAGCTTTTCTCTTTGGCAGACGAGCTGATTGGGTTTGGTTGTCTATTCTGAAGCGGGAAGAAGCTTATGTAACGTGTAAAAGAATAAAACATAAAAAAGAGCATGATGCCATTGAGATCATATGTCGTTGACTTGTTTTTTTAAATTTGTTACATCATTAAATCTACAAGGAAAGAGGATAACAGAGAAACTACGGCTGTCACATCAACACTACAGCAATCTTTACAACTAGACGTGACTACTGATTAAGCAATTACTTACAACGTGTCAAAGAGTGACTGAGCTGTTTACTGTCAATGAGAAAATTACGAGACATCTGGTGAGGATCGAAGAACTCCTCACACAATGCTACACTTGTTGGAAGAAAAAAGTATTATAGAGAAACCGCTGGATTACGATAACATTTAATTTATTTACAGTTTGTAATGGCCGAACAATAAAAATGAGGTTCAGGACATTTAACACATAAAAAGCACACAGGAAAATTATTAAGAAATAACTCTTAAAGAAAGGGTGCAATTGTTCCCATTACAATAAGAAAACACATATTGCTGAGGCAAGAAATTAGAGCAATATGCAAAATATAAAAGAAAAACACTTGAATGACCATAATTTTAATTTATTAACAGGCTGTCTGGGACAAATATTAAAGAGATAGTAAAGAGCCCTGTATTGCATAAATAATACATGAAGAAATAACTCAGAAATGGGTCCTAAACAAAAAGAGAATAATTCTTCCCATTACAACAAGAAAACACACGTATTGCAAAGGCAAACAGTAGAAATTGCACAGAATATATATGCAAATTTTACTTACATTGAATTTCAACAGTAGTGACATACCACTTGAAGAATGATTTATGACCACGTCGCCTGGTCTATTGACCAGGGACTGAGAGTCAAGTGACTTAATCAGAAAAAAGAACCGAACAGGTAAGGCCTGTTAGGGTTTGAAAAGCATGCTCAGATACAGAGCAGTGGTTGACATACCGGTTCTCGTTAGATCACCGAATTTAAGCGATATTGAGCCTGGCCAGTACCAGCAATACTTCTCTACAAAAAGAGTGCAAAATTTAACGTATTGAAAATTATCTCCTGGGATACACATGCGACTGGGGACTGCTTGTGAATTTCAGAGGAAGCCAGCTAAACCCGCCTAGGACCAGAAGAGACAGATAGCAGTGCGTTTTGAAAGTTGTGTCAACAAGAGGAAGAGCCTCGTTCTGAATTTTTCCACACATGGGTAGAACGAGATTACAAAGACTCATGCCAGAATCGCTCTCTCGTGTTATAACCCAAAATATATCTCCAAGGGGGATAACTCTGGTCCAACATATCTATCAATTTGAGTCTATATGTATCTATCAATCTAAGTCTGTTCACATATATCTATCTAACTTTTCAGATCTATTCAGTCTGTCATTTAGACTTAATAACAATTTTAGTCATATAACTCGTTCATGCTTTTTGTTAAAATCATTATATAAGATGGTTTCAAGAAATCTGAGATCACATCAGCTTTTTAATCAATTTGTAGTTATTGCTTGCTTAGCTTATATACCTAAATTTGATTATTATTTTTTGATTCATCCAGACAAAGTATATTTCCACTGAAGCGTAGGGGCTACTGTGGTAGGGCCAGATTTATAGGGCAACCTGGGTGGGAAGTTGGGCAGCAAGATGTTTGTTCACATCTATATACCTATCAATATATTTATCTATCGATAAAGTCCAACATTTAGACTTCATGTTAAAATACATACATTTTGTAAACCTCTTGTTAAAACATAAGACTAGCAGTGCTACCTGGCGTTGCCAGAGAAAAGGGGGCTAAATAATAAAATAGGAGAGTTTTAAAAGTGTGCGTAACATCTCTCTCTCTCTTCTTCTCTCCCCCCCCCCATCTCTCTCTTTCCCTCTCCTTTTGTTCATATCTATCTATCAATAGTCCCACATTTAGACTTTATGTAAAATTACATAAATCTTTCAGACATTTTGTTAAAATATTATATAAGACGAGCCGTTCAACCTGGTGTTGCTCGGGAGAAGAGGGGTGGATAACAAAATTTAAGAGTTTAAAAAGTGTCTGTAATATTTTTTTTTTTTTTTACGTTTCTCTTTATTTCGACTTCTACCTCTCCCTCCGACTGCCCACTCTCTCTCCCTCTCTCTTTCTCTCTCTCTTCATATCTATCTATCAATCAAGTCCCACATTTAGACTTTATGATAAGTTACATAAATCTTTCAGATCTATTGTTAAAACATTACATAAGAATAGCAATGCTACCTGGCGTTGCTCTGGAAGAGGGGAGTGTATGAATAAAAAGAATAGGAGAGTTAAAAAAAGTATAAGTGACATTTTTCTTTTAAAATTTCTCTCTCTCTCTCTCTCTCTCTTTCTCTTTCTCTCTCTCTCTCTCCCCCTCTCTCTCTTTACTTCTCCCTCCGACTCTCTCTCTCTGTCTCTCTCTGTTCATATCTATCAATCGAGTCCCACATTTAGACCTCATGTTATGTTATATAAATCGTTATGGTTTATTGTTAAATACATTATATAATTTGATCAAACAAAAGTTGAAAGTATGCACGCCTTTTAATAGTTTGATAACAAAATAAAAAATAATATTATTTTATTGCCTTTACATAAAACCAACACTTAAACTACTTGATGAATCAATAAATATTGTTTGTTTTTTTTCAATTTTTATTTTCATCTCTCATTTCATTGTATACACACACACGCGCATGCGCGCACACACACACACACACACACACATATATATATATATATATAATTATTTATAAATAAATATTATTTTGAAAAATGTTGTGTATATCTATGTGTGTGTGTATGTATATGTATATGTTTAACTGTCCACGTGTATCTGAATACTATTGTTCCTTTTTCTAATTGTTATTATTGTTATTGTTAACTTTTTTTTATTTTCTCTAATAACTATTTTTCTTATTACTATCATTCTTTTTATCAATGTTTTTCTAATTATTATTTTTTATAATAATGTTTCTTATTATTTAAATTGAATTACTCTTATTAATCTTCTTTATTTTTATTTTTATATTTCGTTGTGGTGTATCTCTCTTGATTTTACTTAAATAATTTTCTTCTTCTACTTTCTATCTTTATAATAGGGATTTTTTCTATATCCCTAGTTCCTTTAAATGTGAAATTTGTAAAAAATCCTCGTTCTCCTCGGGTATTGTTTATATGTGAATAAATTCAGTCACCCATCACCACTGTTTCTAGTTTAAATATACCTAATTATGATACGTGTCCTTCTTGAAAATTATATTTTCGAGTTATACCTTTACTTCTAGGTATAGATTTACTATCTTGTAGACTTTTTATCTTCTAATTATTTTAATTTCTATTAATTTAAACTATACTCTAACCTTTTAAAAAAATAAAATTAATTCTAACTTTGTTTATTTATTTATCTTTTCTTTATCTAGTTTTTTCAATTTTAATTTTTTTACCTAGTTTTCTTATCTGTTTATATTATTACAATTTATTCTTATTTATTTTTATTTTTATTTATCAGTCATTATTATTTTTTATTCTAATTCCCAATTTTACTTTCTCATATACTTTATCTACACTTTATTTTATTTCATTTTATTGTATTCTAACATTCGCTCCCAATATTGTTTAATGCTACCATTGTTATATTTATATATTTTTTATTTTTTTAGTGGTGTATTTTCTCTTGTGTATTTTTTCGCTCATGTTATTTCTCCTCCTACTTTCAACGTGTATGGTGACTGATCTGAATGTTTTAAATGTGTTGATAAATTAGTCAATTCGCTGTCCTTATTCTGTTTCGAAAGTCCTTTCACTTACGTTTGATTTTGGTACTGAAATCTAATGCTTTTCTCAAGAGACTTCTGTATGCGATGTTGTAAAAAGCGCTAACAAAGAAACATTTTGGTATCATCTGAGAAAATAAAGACCATTATCACGTCTGATTTATCTTTAACTCATTATGATTCAGAACACGAGATCGTCGTAGCTTCCGATGCGAGTTCATACGGCATAGGAGCATGTATTTTACACAGAATTGACGACGATTCGCTGAAACCGATAGCACATGCATCTCGTACACTTTTCCCAGCCGAGAAGAGCTATTTGCAAATAGAAAAAGAACCGCTGAACATCATTTTCCGGTAATAAGGTTTATCGTTTCGGGCACGGAAGAAGATTTACATTACAAAGCGAACAAACCTTTATTAACAATTTATGGGTCGAAGATTATAAGAGATGGAAAATCACTTTCCTAAATCATAACTACAAGATATAGTATCTCCCATCTTCAAAGATCAGTCATGAAGATGGACTGTTTAGATTGATACCGAAATCTGTGGAACCCCTTGAGGACACGGTTATAACCTCTCTACGAACAGAAATTGAGGTGAAAAACACGTTGTGTACTATCGTAAGAAAACTTCCATTGATACTTGGAGAGATAAAGACAAAGGCGGTAAACGATGATTTTTATAAACAAATATTAAAAAGAGCATAATTGAAAAGAACCAAAAAATTTCGGAAGCATATACCATGTGCGACGATGTAGTAATGTGCAGTGATCGGGTGGTCATTCCAGCGACTTTGCAAAAACGTATGTTACGAGAGTTTCATGTTGGGCACCCAGGCATATCACGGACGAAGAGTCTTATGCGTAGTTACGTCTACTGGACGAACATTGATCGAGATATCAAGAATACAGTTAAATTATGTAAAGGGTGTACGTTAGCAGCAAAAACGTCTCCCATAAAATTAAAACTCTGGCCTAAAACGGACTGGTTGTAGTGGATAGCTTCACTAAATGGCCAGAGATACTTAAGTGTAAAAAATCAACGACAGAAAAAACAATTGGATTTCTGCATGAATTGTTCGCACTTTTCGGAGTAGTGGATTGTGAAGTTTCGGATTACTGTAATCAGTTCACGTCCAGTGAATTCAAAGGGTTGTGTCAGTCGTTTTTGGTTGAACACCTCATAATCGCGCCGTATCATGCAAGAAGCAACGGTCTAGTGAAGCGATTGGTTAATACTTTTGAAAGAGTGTTAAAAAAGCGAGAGGTACTCCCGCGGAGAAAGCCATGTATGATTTTCTGTAAGTGTATAGAATGACCCCGAATAGTAACGTTCCATCTTGTATCTCACCCGCCCAAGAAAAATCAAGACGATTTTCGACAGACTGTGACCGACTCATCAGAAACCGAAACGAAAAATAAATGTCAAAAAAAGACGTTTTCAAATCGGAGAAAAGGTTCTTTTTCCAATGTTTGCCAAGTCATTTTGGGAAATCGGGATTGTAGATAAAGGAATTGGGAATATGCTCTATATGGTGAAAGGATCAAAATTTACCCATAAGAGACAATTAAAGCAAATCAGGAAAATATATTCTGATATTTTACAGGACAACACTACAGAAGAAGAATTGATGGACGTCGTTTTTGACACGTTCGAATTACCAGTCTCGCAAATAGTTTCTCAAAGGCGAACATCTAAGCGGAAAAGAAAAAATACCCACTTCATACAAGTCAACCCCAAGAGAAATAGGTATTCTCTTTATGAAACAAAGGCTTAAAGGGGGGGGGGGGTTATTGTGTAAGCTGATCGACCTATTTAATGAATAAATAGATTTACCCAAACACAATGAATACAGTTACAACTAAACTCCGTGGCAGCAACTAGCGCCATTCATTTGACGTCCGGTTACAATGGCGGTCGCATAACAGTCGATGTTCTAATCTCGACAATCAGTCCGACAGAAACTAAGGTACTTCGGTGTCTTTTATCTGTCAGGCTGAGGTATTCGTCCTCGGTAGTCCTAGGAGGTCTACCCTCCCAGGCCTTGCTTCCCCTCTTTGGGATGGAGTAAGTTTATTTCTTACTGCCTGAGGCGTGCCGACAGAGGAATGCCGACGGAACTGCCCAGGCAATTTTTAAAAGGTCAGAGTGCTCGTTCTTAGGGGTGTTGACTTGATCTCCCTACCTTCCGGCCTTGTGCCACACCTGTGGTGGGAAGGAAGTAAATCCCGCAATTGGTGCCATTCATTTGGCGTCTAGTTGCGATTTCGGTCCCATTCCAATCGAGGTTTCGATCTCGACAATCAGTCTGGCAGAAACTGGTCCATTTCGGTGGCCTTTTATCTGTCAGGCTGAGGTATTTGTCCTGGGTAGTCCTAGGAGCTCCACCACCAGACCTTTCTTCTCCTCTTTGAGGTGGAGTAAGTTTATTACTGACTGCCTGAGGCAATTTTTAAAAGGCCAGAGTGCTCCTTTTTTTAAGGGCGCTAGCTTGACTCTCCCCACCTTTCGGCCTTGTGCCACATCTTCCTGCGGTGGGAAGGAAGTAAATACCGCAATTGGTAGCAGTTATGGCCCCAGAATCATGACGCGTACTACTGTCGCATACTTTTCTTAATACACTTTTGTTAATTATACCACTGTGTTTGTCTTGATTATTACCGGCCTGCAAGGCCACAACAATAAGCATTTAGAGTGACACCTTTTAAGGGGCAGATGCATTCTCCTTACTATAAACTGACGCCATGTCTAGCTTTGGTGTCCACCTTCCAGGGTTACTTTCTTTTTCCGGGGGGGGGGGGGGGGTCGGTATAGCCGATCGCTTGAGACAGCGGTACCGAGAAATGTCGACGAGTCCGATAGAGTGACACTTTTTGAGGGGCAGCTGGATTCTCCACTATAAAATGACACCATGTCTAGTTTTTCTGCAGTAGGAAGCAGGGGTAAATATACTTACTTACTTACTTACTTACTTACTTACTTACTTACTTACTTACTTACTTAACCAGATTTTATTTTTTTTCCTTTATCTTTCTTGTCTGGTATCCCCCTACAGCAACAAAAAAAAAAAAAAAAAAAAAAACGAAAACAAAAAAATAAAATGAAAACAGTTTCATAAGTTGTCGGTGCGAAGCGCAGGCGGTGAATAAGGCCAGATATATTATGCTTTCTTTTTTGTAGTTGTTTTTATAGTTTTGTTTTTAGTTTTTTTTACTATGTCTGTTTAACTTTTTTGTTTATATATTGCGTCAGCATCACGCCCTTGAAATTATATATCCGCGCACGTCGCGTTTCTTCCTACGTAAATCCACACGTCTTTCTGTCTCCCCTCCCCCTCTCTCTCTCTCGCTTTCGCTATCTTTCTCTTTTCCCTAGCTCTCCCCACGTCTCAAATCCTCCTACGTAAATCAACACTATATCTATGCCTCTCTCTCCCCTCTCTCTCTCTCCTGTGCACTCCTCCCTCGCCCTCTCTTCTACTTTCTCGCCCCTTCTCTTTCTCTCATCTTCTATTTCCCTCTGTACCTCCACATCTTCCTTCTCTCCAAGTAACCACACTCACTCTCTTTCCTTCTATCTCTCTTTCTTTCCCACTCTCTATCTCTTTCTCTCCACTACTCTTTCTTTCTCTTTCTTTCTCTCTCTCTCTCTCTTTCTCTCTCTCTCTCTCTCTTTCGTCTCTCTTTCTCACCCTCTCTCTCACACTCTCACCCTCTCTTTCTCTTCTCACATCTCGCTTCTTCTTACGTAAATCTACACTTTATCTCCCTCTATCTCTCTTTCCTTTTCTCTTGTTCTCATTATCACTATTCCCCCTTCTCGCTTCCCCTCTCCCTCCCCCCTTCTTTCTCTCTCTCTCCCTTTTTCTCTCTTCTTCCCTGTCTCAGTACATATGAAACAAAATTTACGTAACGCTATTGTCCCTATTTACTTGCCTCCTCACAAGGACAGAGTTTCACGCAAGGTCGGTTCTTAACGTGGGAAAAATCCAGGAACTCTGGATTCGAACAAAAATTTAAATTGCCTCAGTCTAGAAAGAGTTCTTCTTCAACGACGACCGAGGACAGAAGGATGAAGTGCAATATCAGAACAGATCCTAGCCAATTTATTTAGACAAAAATTAAACATCACAATAAATAATTATTTGTCTTAAGCATGGCGCCCTATTTGTTTTGGGGGACGGTAGAGGGCGAATGTCATTTTTTGACAACAAAAACTTTTGCCTACTCTAAACTAGACACTGTCACCAAAATACCGTATTCACTCTATGGCTTTAATCCTATCTAAAAGATTCCTAATGGTTTTAAGGCCAACGCTTTTGTTTTCTCCATTTAAAAACTAGAAATTACCGGACGTACACAACGATCCTGGCCTTCTGGCTGGGATTATTAAAATGTTCAGTTCTTGCTCAGGAATCACTCCTCCCAGGCTTTGCCTCCTCCTTTTGAGTAAGAGAGCTAGGTTTATTGCCTGTCGCCTTAGGCGCTCTCACCTGAGAAAATACCGACAGGTTTGAACACGGTTATTTTATACCCGTTCAGTGCAACGATTTTTTTTTTGTGGTTGAACTTTCCACCTTAAACACGATCTTTTGTTATATTACGTATTGATGGGGATGCAAGTAAACACAAGGTATCCTCTCCCTCCTTAAAAATGTGTATTTTATTTATGTTTAGAAAGTTTTCAGATGAGGCAATTTTCATTTTTTTTTAAATTCCGAAACATAAATTTGGATTATTTGAATTATTCGGACTACTATTGTAGAGGGAAAGGCAATATCACAAGAAAGAATGACAAAGTATAGACTTTGTCATTTTTTCTTGTGATATTAAAAAAAAATTATTATTTTTGTATAGATAGCTATACAAAAATAATTAAATGTTAAGACAACGAGACAAAAAGGGTCCGTAATGAATGAGATTTCAGAAGGTCCAAAGAACGTTCAAGGTGAAAAAAGAGTTATTTTTTGTCTGTAAGGAGAAACTGAGTAGACATTTTGCAAAACACAAACTAAAATACATTGTGTATAAATCAGTTGTACTCTAGCTGCGTATGTGATACCACCACGGAAAAAGACTGTTAACCATAGTTAAGTTTCAGTGTATCAGCAAAGACCCAACTGAGATAATTCGTCTGTTGAGGCATAACTGTCGCTTGGTTGAAATCAGCTCATCTCAGGTCTGCTTCAATCTGCTCTGATCTGATCGTCTCTTCTCTGAGCCGCAAACTACTGTAAACTGTTGCAAACTCGTCAACTGTCGTAAACTAACTCTGACTCCTAAACATATTGACTCATGACCGGAAATCCTAAGCCCGGTCTTTTATCACCGCCTTTCCCGAACAATTGAAACTACTACTTTCGCACCACTCTCGAAAGGAGTCAGTCCATAGTATCACCAATGTATGTGTGAACTTGTGTGCGAGTGAGTAGTTCGTGAATGAGAGAAGTAGAATTTACATAATCACAAACTCGACCGAAAACATAACCTCCGTTTCAGGGGTAATAAACACACACACACACATACATACATACATACATACATACATACATACATACATACATACATACATACATACATCTATCTACCTATCGTAGAATGGAAGGCAATACCAAAGTCTATCCTTGCAAAAATAATCAATTTTTATTGACAGCTTGTTAAGATAATCAAAAATAAAGAATTGGTAGAATACAAAAATTCAAAAAGTCTTAGAATATTCCAAATGAAGAGACGGTATGCTTCAAGATTTTTGAGATGAGGGTTGATAATTTATATTATTTGTATTATTTGGACTAGTGTTCTCATCTTGGATGTTATTCTCACAACGTTTTGGACGATGTAACAACTGACATTCTTCAGCTGTGTCTTGTCGAACTCTGAAATCTTTATGTCGAATTTGAGACTTTTGAACAGAACCCTTTAGTTAATCAACGGGAGTAGCTTGCTCTCGTTTCGTCAGCCATGACCGCGTAGAAGTCTTAAGTAATTCGTAATTGTATTCTTAATTGTATTCTTCGTACCTTCAACCTCCAGAAGATTGTCACTTAGAATTGATTATTACTTAGCAATTATATCCGTTGGGCAACGGGTCCTTACAAACAACGAAAACAGATTCCCGAGTTCAACAAGTGCATCTGAAGAAGACCAGGGGTTACATCGACCGAAACGTTATGAGAATAACATCCAGATGAGAACAGTCGTCAGATGAAGAGAAATTATTTTGTCTGTGAGGAGAATTTGAGTCAACATGTTCATTTCGGCTGACGCCGTGCAAGTTTTTGTGCTAGAGTGTGTGTAAATAAGATTGGCATTGTAGATGTGTGTGTATAATAACGTGCCTGAATACATGAGTGAATACGTGTATAAACTGTGTACATGCGTTCATTTAATAGTTCGTGTGTGACTCTTGTTGCGTCCGTCGAAGGCCTTATGTATGCACGTGTGTTGTGTCTGAAAGAAGAACAGGAAAGAGAGGAAGAAAAACGCTCTGTTTGGGTTTTTAAACCACGCACGAAATTTCTGAAGTGAATATTTCTTGCATTGTGATTGGTTGAAAGAAACTGCTGATTTGAACTTCTGTCAAATCGAGAATCGATACGTCAAAACAACATTCGCTGCATGCTGCTGCTGCTGCTGTTTCCAACACTATTCTCATCTTGATTGTTATTTTCACAGCGTTTCGGCCGATCTAACCTCCGACCTTCTTTAGGTTCATCTTCGCTTGAGAATCTTTATTTAGAACTCAGGAACCTATTCATGGACCCATGACGCAACGGTTAAAGGCGTTGATTAACAATCAGTTCTAAGTGACAGTTTTCTAGAGGTTGAAAATTTAATTCAATTACATGAAGGGATAATAACTAAGAATAACATCATAATTTACACTTCTACCGGGTCATGGCTGACGGGACGAGAACAATCTACACCCGTGGATTAAATAAAAGATTCAGTTAGAAATTCGTATAGGTTCCTGAGTTCGACATAAAGATTCCCGAGATGCACTTGAAGAAGGTCAAACGTTACATTGGCCAAAAATGTTGTGAAAATAACAACCAAGTAGTCCGAATAATCCAAATTATGCAAGTGTATTTTATTATATTTTGTTGTATTTTTATGTTTTTATAACGATCACGTGTTTAGTCTTTTTCCAAGACACGTGGTCGCCATGTTGTGTATTGTTGTTTCTTTAGTTCACACAAGGTCGGAATAAAAAGGAAAAATGATAATAATAAAGAAACGGTTGGATTTACACACACACATACACACATATATATATATGTATATATATATATATATATATATATATATATATATATATATATATATATATATATATATATTATGGAAATCGCTCGAGACAAGGCATGAAGCCACTTGATGTAAGGAGCTAACACGAACAGAAGATGATTATCGCAAAGACAGGAGATGCCTATTGGCCTTAGTCTTGAAAAAAACTATCTTATAGGTAGGAGGAAAACAGTCAGCAGGAAGAGAGTTCCACAAGCCTGCAGTTCTTGGAAAGAAACTACTGGAATAGGAAGCTATATTACAATGAGTATCAAAACAGCGAATTGATGGAGACCACTGGACCAACGAGTCAAACGAGCTGCAACAAAGGAAGCAGGGAATAGATCAGACAATTCTGAAGAACACATGCCATGATAATATTTATAGAAAAGGCTGAGACTAGCAACATCACATCTGAGAGAGAGAGAGAGGGTGCAGAGAAGAAGAAAGGTTGGGGTAAATCAAGTTACAGATACGTTTCTTCACCTTATCAAGAACCCTCAAATGGAACAGAGATTCACCAACCCAAATATGACCATAGTACTCCATACATGGTCTGATAGTAAATTTGTAGAGATAGAGTATAGCGTCAGGTGTGAGAAAGTTTTTAGAGCGATAGAGTGAACCGACTTTACGAGAAGCGGAAAGAGCAATGGATCTAATGTATGAACTCCAAGAAAGATGTGATGAGAAAGAAAGACCAAGAAGTTTCAGAGTCGATTTCTCCTCAAAGGTAAAGCCATCCATGAGAATCTCAGGAATAAAAGGGACACACCTACAATTGAAAGACACGAGCTGAGTCTTAACATGGTTTAAACAAAACAAGCTATTTCGTACCTCAATCCACAAGCAAACCTAGGTCAACTTCTAGATCAGCTTCATATATATATATATATATATATATATATATATATATAATTAATTTTTCTGATGATTTTGTAGTGTTGCAGAGACGATATTGACATACAAATGTGGTTTGGCACAAAACAAATGAAACGGACCGTTAAATATATCTCACAGAAATTTGGAATTTTTGGAAATGTGAAAAAAATAAAAATAAAAATAAAAGTAATAAAACAAACCATGGTTATTGGAATATAATAAAAAAAACTATTCTATATATATATATATATATATATATATATATATATATATAGAGAGAGAGAGAGAGAGAGAGAGAGAGAGAGAGAAAGAAAGAGAGAGAGAAGAAGAGAGAGTAAATTGAAATAAATATATTTATAACATATTATTTCAACATCAACAAAATTTTCTAGTGTACGATCTTTTCTAAGACGAAATAGTTGTTATTAATGCCAGTAGGTCTTTTCCTCAGTACCAATTCTATAACATCGCAAATAGAAGTCCAACAAAACATCAACATAATTCATCCTTTAAAAAACACAGTCACTATAGAAGAAACAATTAATACAAATGATAATAAT
>OY744516.1:90612315-90662315 GCA_963556195.1 Sepiola atlantica
AAGAATTCAACATAACAACAGTTTGTGTACAATCGTTTCAGAGACCATATGTTTTTATTGATATTAAATCTCATCGCCAGCACAGGATATTGACATGAAGTAAGTGCAAAAGCATATAGACAGCATCAATAGAATATAGATCAACGTCCTCAATTATACAACAAATAGAAACAATGAGGAGAGTTGATGCTAGTAAACCTCAAATCAAGTTGACCAAGTTGAAACATTATTTAGAGATGTACGTAGGGGCTCAAAGTTGAAAGAAGCTAATGCAATATTGCATGTAGGTAGTCGCACCTCAAAAGGAAAAAGCAAAACAAATATTATGTTATACAATATTTAAGAGCCAGTAATATATATATATATATATATATATATAAATAACATTTAAGCTTACAAGTCAAACTTTACTTCTAACTAACCAATTTTAATTTGCTATTGTTGTACGATTGTGGTGGCCCTGTAAAGGGTTAGGAAGGAAAACACGAACTCAGAGTTTAGAGAAAACAAGTATATTGAAAAAAGTATAATACAACAGAGAACAATAATAGTTGTACGTCTATTTTGACTGCCAGTCTAGACTGGTATGGTTCCAGGTATTTACTTCCTTCCCAGCGCAGGAAGATGTGGCACAAGGCCGAAAGGTGGGGAGAGTCAAGCCAGCGACCCTAAAGAAGGAGCACTCTGGCCTCTAAAAATTGCCTGGGCAGCCCCGTTGGCATTCCCCGGTCGGGGCGCCTCAGGCAGTAAGCGATAAACTTACTATACCCCAAAGAGAGGACGCAAGGCCTGGGAGGGTGTACCTCATAGGACTACACAGGACTAATGCCTCAGCCCGACAGATAAATTGCTACCGAAATGGCACAGTCCCTGTCGGGCTGGGATATATCCAACACTGAGAGGCAGGTGCTCTCAGTGTTTATGGTGAGTGGAAGAATCCAAGTCGTCCATATAAGTAAGGTACCATAACACCCCCTCCCAAGCCTAACCTCCGCACGAGTATCGGTATCGTTTCCTTTTTGGATTGATCACGATAAGATCCAGAGACTTCTGTTTCCTTTTAAATTGTCGCTTTTCTGAGGTACTTGTATGTCGAAAATATAGTATATGATATCCATAACTTCTTCTTCCGTGGGAGTCGTTTCCTAATTTAATTTAGGTGTTTCTTATGCGAGAACTGGGGGCCTTGGATTATGTAAACCATATTTCTAATTCTCTTTTCTATCGTACCAAGTTCCCAGAAAGATGTTTTATTTTTAAACATCTTAAAATATACTTTATCCTCTGGGATGTAGCGTTTTTTTGGTACAATAGAGGTTCGTCCTTGTTTTTTTTTTGGGGGGGGGGGGGCAGCAATTTGTCGAAGACGGACCTTATTTTTCGCGCAAACATTATTTCTGAAGGAGATAATGAGGATGGTTTATTAACATTTGGTGTGATCCTGTATACTTGTAAGAACTGCTGCAGGGCCTTCTCCGTGGGAGTGCCGCAAGCTTTTTTCAAGGCCCTTTTTAAAGTGTCCACAAACCGCTCAGCCTGACCGTTTGACCTAGGAAGGTACGGGGCAGTTGTGATGTGTCTTATTTGGGAAATCTCAAAGAACTCTTTAAAGTCGGAGAACGTAAATTGCACTCCGTTGTCACTGACTATCATTACCACCGTAGTGGGGTTTTTACATCGGAATACTTCGGGCCATTTGGTCAAATTATCTACTACAATTAGAAAGTAAAATCGCTCCAGCGGGCCCGCAAAATCCATGTGTATCTTTGACCAAGGTCGGTCCGTTTTGGGCTACGGACTATGTTTAATAGGAGGTGCCTTTGTCGTCAAGGTATAACCTTTACACGTATTTACAATGTTGTCAATGTCCTGGTTCATTTTAGGCTAATGCACGTAGCTGCGCATTAAACTTTTCATCCTATTTGTCCCCGGATGGCCAGCGTGAAAATCCTTCAGGATTCTCTTCTGTAGTTTTTTTGGATGAAGACTCTCTCGCTGTACAGGAGTACATCGTCACATAATGAAAAACTGTCTGAAATATGTTGGTACTTATCAGACAATACAAACATTTTCAATTTTTTGGTAGTTCCATTTAAGGTAACGTTGGTAATGATCTCATCCTCGAATTTAATTTTTTCACCAGTCACCGTTCTGGCTATTTTGTTGGTTCTTAGCATGATCGGTTTATCCAACCTTTTCCATGTCTGCAGGTTGATTATCGACACGTCTGAACCGAAATCTAATTGTAATTTTACATTTTTATTCACGATTTTTACCTGTACATATTTTCTTGTATTTATGCAGTCCTTATTGTTTGTTCTTGTGTATTGTACCCGAGTTTTATTTTCTGTATTCGTTCTGCAATTGTGAACTCTTGTGTCTGACTTTATTACAAGTTAGACAGGTTTTAAAACGATATGGGCAATCCATAAACCAATGAAGGGCTCCACAACGGAAACAAGGGCTAGGCGGTAATTTATCCTGTTTTTTTTATTGGGCTGGCTTACTTTTTGTAGGAGCGTGAAAATAATCCCTCTTTTTGTTTTGAGATGCTTTTGAAAGAGAGTTGAATTGTGATTTCTGACGTACCTTTCTGAATTTTGTTTAACACTTACAAATTCCTGGCAGTCTTCAGCTAATTTCTGTAATGTTAAATTTGGCTCACTTTCTAACTTGTTTAGAACCCTACGTCTGATTTCTGTGTCTTTCCCCGATACAAGTCCTTGCACGAAAATTAAACATTTAAAGTTATCCACGCTAAGTTCAGCTAATTTTAAATTGTCACAGTGTTTATTAACGATTGACACAAAAGTTGCGTAGTCTTTGCCATCCTTTTTAACTAAAATTAAACTTTTACCGTTTGGGGCTTAATAATTATGTTAATAGTTTAACCGCTTCAGAAGAAGTCAAGTCGCTAGTTTTTCGGGGTAAAATAAAGTCCACGAATTTAGTATGTTCAGTGGTTCCTAATATATGGAGCAGTAGACGAACTATTTTAGAGCTTGCCCAATTTTCACAATCTATTTTGTATAGATCCTCATACCTTCTGAAATATGAAGCGAAAGTTTTATCCTCATCTGGGGAATAAATGAAATTGTCAATTGCACTCCAAACGACATTCTGCGAAAATGCATGTTCGTTCTCAGTATTTTGACCCCTATGCGATATTGCTTGCATTAATACTTAAATCTTTTGATCGGTTTTTCTTTTTTTCCAGAAGTCTTTTATCGGCTTCTTTTTTGTTCTAGTTGTTGTTGCATTTGGTATTTCACGAGTTCTGTTATAATTGTTTAAAATATTCCTTGTTTAAAATGTGGCTTTATAGAATACTGCTTTTAGAAATTCTTTCTTTTACATTAATGCTGTTAACGTAATCTTAGTTGTAAAAAGAGAAAGAGAGTATAAAACCTTTTTTAGTCGACAAAACAAAAATCACTTTTTTAAAGTAAATTTTTCATGTAACTGTAGATTTTACGGTTCACACTCTATTCAACAGGAAAAAAAGTAAGGTTTTAATTTTTCCCCCTTTCGGCGGCTGGAGAAAAAAAGAAAATATAATGTATTCCCTGGTAAAAAAAATTAACACAGTGCCGGAATAGCAATAAAGAAATCACTGATCTTCTTTCTTTAAGAGAAAATAAGTTGATTTCTTCGTAATAAAAAGTCTCGTAAGTTGGATTTTTTTTAACCAAAGTGAATTCAAAGAAATTCACTTTGGTTAAAAAAAATCCAACTTACGAGACTTTTTTCTTTTTGGCCCGCCGGTAAAGCCAGTTTTTAGATCTAGGACGTTTTCGGGTGAATTTGCAGTTGATTTCTCCACGTTTGTTCTTTTTTAAGGTTCTAAAAGAAAACATTAATATACTTCGTTGCCAGTTGTGGCGTCCATTTTAAGGTTCTCAAGAAACCCTTACATTACCTCGTCGCCAGTTGTGGTGACACTGTAAAGGGTCAGGAAGGAAAACACGAACTCGGAGTTTAGAGAAAGCAAGTATATTGAAAAAGTATAATACAACAGAGAACAAAAAGGGTTGTACGTCAGTCTTGACTGCCAGTATAGACTGGTGTGGGTCGAGGTATTTACTTCCTTCCCAACGCAGGAAGATGTGGCACAAGGCCGGAAAGTGGGGAGAGCAAGTCAGCGTCCCTCTAAAAAAATAGTCTAGGCAGCCCCGGTGGCATTCCTTGGTCGTGGCGCCCCAGGCAGTAAGCAATAAACTTACTCCACCACAAAGAGGGTAGGCAAGGTCTGGGAGGGTGGACCTCCTCAGACTACCCAGGATGAACGCCTCAGCCCAACAGATAAATGGCCACCAAAATGGCCGAGTTCCTGTGGGGCTGGGGTGAATCCAGGTATTTACTTCCTTTCCACCGCAGATATGTGGCACAAGGCTAGAAGGTGGAGGAGTCAAGCCAGCGCCCCTGAAGAAAGAGCACTCTTGCCTATAAAATATTGCCTGGGTAGCCCCGCCGGCATTCCCCGGTCAGGGCGCTTTAGGCAGTAAGCAATAAACTTACTCCACCCCAAAGAGGGGAGGCAAGGCCTGGGAGGGTGTACCTCTGAGGACTACTCAGCCTGACAGATAAAAGGGCACCGAAATAGCCCAGTTTTTGCCGGACTGATTGTCGAGAACGAATTCTCGACTGGTATTAACCAGTCCGCCGTCTCTCAGCAACTGACGTTACTTAAAGACTGAACGAGTTGGGGGGGGGGGAGATATTTAATTTCTTCCCACAGCAGCAATATGTGGCTCAAGGCCGGAAGGTGAAGGAAGATCAAGCCAGTGCCCCTAAAGGAGGAGCACTCTGGCCTATCAAAAATAGCCTGGGCAGCCCCGTCGGCATTCCCCGGTCAGGGCGCATCAGGCAGTAAGCAATGAACTTATTGCACCCCAAATATGGGAGGCAAGGTCTGGGAGGATGCACCTTATAGGACTACCCAGGACCAATACCCAGCCCGGCAGATAAAAGGTCACCGAAATAGCCCATTTTCTGCCGGACTGATTGTCGAGAACGAATCCTCGACTGGTATTCCTCCATCCCGCGCTTCTCAGCAACTGAAGTCACTAAAAAACTGAACGGGTTTGGGGGTGATACTAAGAGGCAGGTGCTACCAGTATTTTTTTTTTTTTTAACATAGTTCACCCCAAACAAGGCAGGCCGCCACTGTAGACGTAAGGGGCTACTGAGAAAAAGAAAAAGGGAGAAGGTAGGGGGTGGTCAACCTAGATTGGGATCAGCGCAGCAAGGTGTCTGTTTACATTAGTTTTAAACTTCTGCATGTCTGTACTGTTGGGGAAACAGGGGGCAGGGAGGGAGTTCCAGAGGGCAGCAGTACGAGGAAAGAAGCTATTTGAGTAGAAGGCTCTCCGACATCTGGGGACCTCCACAGTGAATGAATGAGATTTAGTTGATTGTCAAGTTAGTCTAGTGAATTTATGTCGAGGGGGCACCAGAGTAGCCAATTCATCGGAGCATAATCCATTGAAGTATTTGTAAAACAAGCACAAGGATGCTACATTGCAGCGATGGGACAGAGGCTGGAGCTTGGCTGACAGTGAGGGACCTATTAGGTTGGCGATTCTTTTTTGGACCTTGTCAAGGAGGGAGAGACTAGTAGATGATGCACCAGCCCAGATGTGACAACAATACTCCATGCATGGGCGGATGGTGGCTTTGTAGAGATACAGGATAATGTCAGGTGTGAGGAGTTTACTAGCACGGTAGAGGGAGCCAACCTTCTTTGCGGCAGCCTTGGCAATGTCTTCAATGTATTTGTTCCAATTCATGTTACCTGTGAAGGTTAGGCCGAGGAGTTTGAATGATGAACTCTCAGGTAGGGTGTTATTTGCCATGACAATCGGTGGTTGAAAAGGTTCCTTGTAGTTATTGAAGGAAAGGAGTTTTGTCTTTGCGGCATTAAAAGTTACCAACCATTTATGACCCCAATCCACTACAGCCTGGAGGTCACTTTCTAAAGATTCAGCCATTGCATCGGATATAATTGCGTCGGTTTTGCCAACATGGCGAGAGTAAAGGGTGGTGTCATCAGCAAATAAACCAATCTCAGACTCTATGCCATCAGGGAGATCGTTTATATAGATCAGGAACAACAAGGGTCCAAGGATAGAGCCCCGGGGTACACCAGCATTTATGTCATGTTGCTTAGATGAACGGCCATCGAGGACAACCTGGATTTTTCTTTTGGCTAGGAAGGATCTAATTATATTAAGTAATTGCCCAGTAATACCGTATGATCGTATTTTCAGGAGGAGCCCTTTATGCCATACCTTGTCAAAGGCCTTGGATATATCAAGCGCTACTGCCCTAGCTTCACCTGCCTTGTCGAGTGTATGATACATGCGTTCAGAGATGACCGTTAGGATGTCTGCAGTAGATCGTGATTGTCTAAATCCATACTGGCGGTCAGAAAGAAGTTTAGCATTAACTAAGTGTCGTACTATTGCTAGATTGATTAAGGATTCAAAGATTTTAGCAAAGATCGGCAGCAGACTGATTGGGCGATAGTTCTGGGGATCGGTTCTATTTCCAGAATTCTTGTAGACTGGTACCACAGACGCAATTTTCCAGCTATCGGGGAAGCAAGATTCAGCTAGACACTTATTGTAGAGTTTGGAGAGGACAGGGGCCAGTTCAGCAGAGCATTTCTTTATTACTATTACAGGTATAAGATCAGGCCCACAAGCTTTGGAGGTGTCAAGGTTTTTTATGATGTCTCTAACCTGGGATGGGGTGATGACCAGGTTATCAAGTGTGGCTTCGGTCAGCAAAGGGAATTCGGGGAGGGGGTGGTTATCTGAGTCCAAAGTAGAGTTAGAAGCGAAGCGCTGGGCAAGTAGTTCAGCCTTATCAGTGGCCGAGCAAGCGACATCATTGTGGTTTGATAGTGGGGGAATCGTTGATTGACCATTATTCACTACACTATTGTAGATTTTCCAGAAATCACGAGTACCTAATTTCTGTGTCTGGATGCGTTTTTCTGTTAACTCATTAAACCTTCTCTTCGCTTCACCTATCACGGCCTTGCAATTATTTCTTGACTCTATAAATTTATTTCTATTAGTAGCTGACTTATGTCGGCCGAATTTACGGAATGCTTGTTGTCTCTCAGAAATGGCAGCTGAACATTCCGAGGTGAACCATTGAGGAGAGTGAGGCTTGCTAAAGTATTTTCGCATGGGGACATAGGCTTCAATGCCTGCTTTGACCCATTCAGTTAATTCGTTTGTACACTGATTGGCAGGGAGTGAGAAGGTTTCCCTCCATGGGGCGTCACTGATGTGATCTCTGATTGACTCAAAATTAGCCCGCTCGTAGTATCTTGTTGTTTTGAGCAACGGTTCATCAGCTTTTGGACGACTTCTTAGGGTGATATGTATCATTAGCACAATGTGATCAGCATTCCCGAGTGGGCTATGAGCTTTCGTCACACAAGCCTCGGGCATTGAGGTCAAGAAAAGGTCTAGAAGTGAGGCTTGTTGGTCTATTCGATCGGGGATGCGGGTCGGAAAATCGACAGTCTGAGAGAGGGAGTGAGCTAAGGAGGAATTATACGTAGAGTTGCCGGCTGCGTCAGTAAGGCTGGAGAATCCCAACCAGTCACGGTGGTGGGCATTAAAATCCCCAAATACATGTATGTGGGTATTCGAGTCAATTAAGAGTGCTCTATCTATGCTTACAGAGACAGAGTTTAACAGAGTACAGTCCTGGGTCGACTGGGAGCGGTATAAGAAATATAAATAACTGACGCTGTGATGTAAAGTCAATCTAAAGCACATGTAGTCGTGGTCATCTGATTCAAACCTATGTTCTCTAGTTAGGGGGAGGGTGTTCCGAACATAAACTCCTAGCCCGTGCATATGTTTGTCAGAGTCTTTACGGTAGAGTGGGAGGTAGTCAGTCATGTCAAAGTGGTGAGAGGAGATTGAGGATTGGAGGTTAGTTTCACTTAGAGCTAGGATATCCGGGGAATTTGTCAGGAGAAAGGATTCTACGTCGTTGATATTGGTTCTAAGTCCCCGGATATTTGTGAATGCGAGCCTCAAGGGCGGAGGCGAAAGTGTTTTTTGTTGGGTGTCTGGTTTAGGTTTGCTTTATAGTATGTGGAAGAGTCCAAGTAGTTCGTATAGGTAAAGTAACATAACAACGATGTTATTGGCAATATAATAACGTTCTTCACCGGAAAAAAAATAAAAATCGGCCAGGGGAATAACTAATACTTTTAAATGCAGAATATGAAAATAATTGTCTCAAATAATTGTCTTAAAACTAATTTTTTTGTTTCTTTTTCTGTATTAATGTAAAAAATGTCCGAACAAATACAATTTAAAAAACACAAATGAATTCACTGCATCCCGTGTAACGCCGGGTAAGTACGGCTAGTTCTTCATTGAAAGAAGTCAATATTTTTTTAGTTGTTTTTTTTTTTTTATGGAAATCGCTCCAGAAAAGGCATGAAGCTACTTGATGTAAGAAGCTAAAAAATACTACTTCACGGTCAAGAACTAGCCAATGATAAGTTTTAGATAGATAGATTTCGATCCAGAAAACAGCAATTCATCCCCCTTTGTCAGAAACATTGCTCATGGAATGTGAGGACTAAAAGACAAAATAAGGGAAGCCAGAGTTACGAGGTTGCCGAAAGTAAGCCCAATGTACACTTTCTACTCTCTTGTTTTTTTTTGTTTGTTTGCTTAAAGTTATCTATTATATAAAGGGCAGTTGTCTGTTTGTGTGGTTGTGTCCACCCGAAAGTGAGAAACTACACAAGACACAACCACAAGAATTCGTTTTCAGTGTTGCCTCGGACAGAAAATGGACCATTTTTTAAAATATAATATTTATTGTTCTTGGGGTCAACAGGAACAAAATGAGTAAGGGGGCGACATTTAGAACGAATGTTTTCCATCGAACTTTGGTGTGAAATGATACGTTTTGTCCTGATATTTGAAAATGTAATATATTTTTTAACATATAGATGTGAGAGGAAGGAATTAGAGAGCGAAAGAAAGGTATGGGGAGAGAAGGTGAGAGAAAGGGGAAGGGAATGAATAGGAATATAGATAGAGAGTGTGATAAAGAGAGGCAGAAAGGTGGAATTAGACAGAGAGGTAGAGAGAAGTAGAGAGAGACGTAGAGATATGTAGAGAGAGGGAAAAGTTATAAAATAAAGATGTTGCATACATTTTTTAATCTCTTCTATTTTGTTGTCCATGCCCATGGGCAACGCCGGGTACCCATGCTAGTATAATAAATAAAATAGGTAAAATTGTAACCTCTTTTTAACCGACATAGACGGATATGCATTTTTTATTATTTGTGTATTTATTTATTACTAGCTGGTTTTGCCATATCGCTATCGCTTCACAAATGTCGCCACTTGAAACCAAAATTATTAGTGCTTAATTCTCCAAGATAGTCACCCCGTTGGGTTAAGTGTCCCAGCGTCCTGTGACCAATTTCCTTCTCTTCTCATTGTTCTATACTTTTAACAAAATCCCCAATCATGACTCCGGTGAGAATGATCTCTCTGAGTTCAAGTGGCTAATCTCCCAAGTGGTGACTTCGTTCGCCAGCTGATCAGGCACTTTGGTAATGACATTCAATCTGGAATGGCCGGTCTGAGTTTAATTTTGTTATTATCCATTTTTTGGTTTAAGTGATTATTTAACACCGTAATCTGGCTTGTGTTGCTGCATACACTCCAACGACATCTGACGCGCAGCCCCACCTCGCCAACAGCTGCAGACTCCGAGATTATCAACCTATATCCACAGACCACCTGACATACAATAATTCCGTTCTCCAACAGCTGCAAACCTGAGGCCAGTGGTTTATATCAACGAGCCACTTGAATCATAATTATTCTATTTTCTTCTGAATAGAATGATGAAAGTTTCGAACCACAGATCGACCATGTCACACCCCTACCGAGGTATGTCAACAGATTAGATCATGGCTATTTTTGTACCCCTCCCCCCAGGGTGCCCCCACCACTGGAAGAGCTGGCTATCTCCGCTCTCTGGCCCTGTGTCACATCTTGCTTTGACAGTAAACAAGTGAATCTTAACGGTACGTCTGTCCCCCGGTTTGTTGGTTTTGTTGGTGTGAAAGTCCGTATTGACCATCCGTCCCTCAAAGAAGACAAAAGAAAAAAGGGCGCGAATTGTACCCCCCTTTTGTTAGTTTTTTTTGTGTGCTATTTTTTATTTCATTTTTAAAGTATTTTTTTATTTTATTTATTAACAAATTAAGCTAACGATTCGCACTTTGACGGGAATATGTAGTAATATTGGCTCTCGGAATAAATGAAAAAAAGGATTTTTTATGTTACAAAAATAATAATAATCTAAATGAATAAATGCGAAAGTTTATTAATTTATCATTCCTATATTACCAACAAAGCGGGTTACTGTTATTTAAATCAATAATACAAGTTCATGTTTTGATATATGGTATATAAAGTATAGAGGAAAGACCCCATCAGCATTTATAGATCTGTCTAAATAGCATAACTACTTATTTAAACAGTCTATAATAATTAATGTTTGGTGTTATTCATTCGAATTTTATCGTTCCATTTATTCCATGCTTTTTTCATTTATATAACCATCAAAACGGGTTACTGTCATTTAAATCAATAATACAACATATGATTGACGGGATTCCGGATCGACGTTAGCACAGCGCCGGGGATCCCGTATATATATATATATATATATATATATATATATATATATATATATATATATATATATATATATAAAATGTATTTTTATGTAATTATTTTTATTGGTGATTGCATCGTTCGTTGTTTTGTTTTTTTTGCTTACTACTATTTCGTTTGTCTCACTTCCTAAGTGATTAAGATGCAGAAAATTGCATTATTAGTCGCAATTAACTTTATAGGACGTATTTTTCGTTAATATATATATATATATATATATATATATATATATATATATATATATATATATATATTATATTTTTATACGTACATAAAAGTAATCTATGGACACGTGTTTCTGGCTCACAGCCGTCATCAGCATGGCTAACTTAGACAGGGATCGAACCTTCGATATTGATGTCTAGAAATATGTACGATTTTTATCACCTAAATATTTAATGTATTTTTATGTAATTGTTGTTAGTGATGATTGCAGCGTTTGCTGTTTTTTTTTTTTTGCTTACTACTATTTCGTTTGTCTCACTTCCTAAGTGATTAAGATGCAGAAAATTGCATTATTAGTCGCCCTTAACTTTATAGGACGTATTTTTCGTTAATATATATATATATATATATATAATTTAGAGTTCACAGGTCAGAATTTATGTTAACTACATCTTTTTCGCTCAAAGAAAACATTTGGGTGAATGTTTTTGTTTGTTTTTGTTCAGGCGAATAAACTCTAACGATGTTTACATAAAAAAAACGAAAAAAATAACCAGAATGTCTATTTACTTGCCCCCCCCCCTTTACGTGTGCAAAGTTAAGACTCTAGGCCAAGAGTCACTCGACAATAAGGATTACTGAGACGGGAATGATTGTTAGTCGAAAAGTGAGGAACACTATTGGAGTACTAACATTGATAAATGGTATGAATTGTGTTTGATTACTTATGGGGTGATTGATGACAAGAATTTTTTATATTGGATTTAAAGACGACCAGGTTGTGATCAACATGGAAGCAGTCTCGCGATAATGTGTTCCACAGACGTGATGCAATTGCAAAGAAGATCTGTCTATGGAAATTCCGTCTGACGCTAGGCACATGGAGGGAGAAAGGAAAGTCCTTTTTCGTTATGCTAGGGAGACGAGTTCTTGCTGTGAATGTTTTATAAGGACCGGAACCTAGTCGAATACCTTCCATAGAAATAACGATAGAGTAGGAAGAAGATCTCTGTCTTCGGAGGTGCACCCTTCCAGGCATTAACTCCTCTCTTTAAGGGCGGGTTGTTTTATTGCCGATTGTCCAAGGCGCCCCTACCGAGGTATGTCAACGGGTCCGATCATGGCTAGTTTTTATATCCAGCCAGAGTGCCCCCACCACTGTAAGAGCTGGCTATCTCAGTCTTCCAGCTTGTGCCACATCTTGCTTTGACGGTAAACAAGTGAATCTTAATAGTACGTCTCTCTGTCGGTTTGTTGGTTTTGTTGGTGTGAAAGTGCGGATTGACTTGCCGCCCCACAAAGAAAAAGCAAGAAGAAAGGCACGAATTCTACGACATCTTTTTTTGCGCGCTATTTTTCTTTTTTTCATTTTTAAAGTACTGTGGAAATTTCGGTATATTTTCTAGTAAGTCATGGGTTACTTCCCTTTGTTTGACACCGTTTGAGGGTGAAGGCTTTCAGTTTTGCTTACGTGCCAGGTTGAAGGTCACATGGATTATTTTGCGTAGGAGTTGGGTTAGGTGAAGCCATTTTGTGTCACGTGGTTTCTATTTTTAGAAATGATGCATTAGTTATGTCTCGATTTGATATTGGCGCGAAGTTTAATCAGAACAGAGTTGGGCGCCTGACAGTCGACACCTGTAAAAACTGTTTCTCCGTCCATAGGTGGGACGTTAAATTTTGAGAAGAATTTCTACTTGAAGAAATTTAAGAGATAGAGTATCTCTTGGCAGGAATTGCCTTTTATGTATGAAATATTCTTCCTTCGGTCAACGAATATTTCCCTTTGAAGATGTTTCAGGTCAGAGACTTGAAATGAAGAATTATGAAGAATTATGGAGAATTTGAACGAAATAAAAATATCTCCGGGCACGAAATTGCCCATGTTGAAGAGCTTATCTCCCGTGAACTGGAATACTTTGCTGTTGAGAAGATTCTGAATCGATCCTCACATGATCGCGTGCGTGTGATGCTATTTGGGACTAACTGTGAAAAAATCAAGTATTATGTTTATTTGAAATTTGGACTGTTCTAGTGACGTATTTCTTACGTTGGATTTACTATAAGAAAATTATAGAAGAAAAGGAAAGAAAAGGAAAGAAAAAAAGGAACTTTGTGACAGACGTTTGATAAAATAAAAAAAGAGGTTATTTTTACCATTGTGTCGGCATTTAGCACGGTTTGTCAATTTTATTACTTTTGATTGTAACTTTGGTGTAAAGAAAAACAAGAGACTATTTGATTGATTTTGTAAGAATACTGCCTTTTTAAGATTGTGTCTATTTTTGTTGTATATAACTTTAATGTTAAGAAATCCTGATGTGGTAATTTTTTTTGATTTTATTTTTTTTGTACGTTATCTAGGAATAATTTATTTATTCCAGCTCTGGAAAAAAAGCAGTCCAAGCTACCTTTTTTTGTAAATAAAACTTTATTTTAACTTTTATGAACATCTTGTACTCGTCCATTCCTTCTCTCTTGTTATAATTTTTTTGTGATAATTCTCCTAGGTAACATGACTTTTGTTTAGAGCGGTTTTCGTTAACGCCCACGAAAAATCCGACAGTACTTTTCTTTTATTTGTTAATAAATTAAGCAAACGATTCGCACTTTAACAGAAATAAGTAGTGATATTGGCGCTCGTAAAAATTTAAAAAAAAAGGATTTTTTATGTTACAAATAAAAATGATAATCTAAATAAATTTGAAAGTTTCTTGATTTATCACATCACCATCAAAATGCTTTACTGTTATTTCTAGGTGCGTGCAAAATCAATGGCCGATTCCCAAAATGAAAAAACATTTTGACCCCCCCTTTACTTAAAAATTCACTAAAATTCAGGAAATCAACCAATTTTACTGAAATTTTCAATATTTATTAATCAACAATCACGGAATATAATGAAACCATTATTTTTTTTAAAATCTTAGTGAAAATGTATTATTTTTTAAAAAGAAAATACACCTTTACTAAAGTTATATTTTTATATATTAATAAAAAAATGCATGATTTTTTAACTGTTGCGTATGTAAATAAAGCATCGTAGATGTTAACAATTAAAAAATTTTTTCAAAATATTTCGTATATATTACGAAAAAGGCCAGTAAATACCGTGTTAATAAAATCACTATAACTCGAAGAAAAATTAATTTTTTGAATTAGCGATATTATTATTGAATAAAGCATTGTTTAATCAATATTTTCACCAAAAAAATAATATAATTACAAAAAATATTTCATGTGATTTTAATGATTAGAGTTTTGGGAAAAATAAAAAATGCGACATAATTATATTTCTCTTTCATAGATGAACGTGGCATCATCAGCGCAAGAAATTTGTTTTATAATAAATAAACCAAAAATTGACAAATTTGAGATCCAGGAACTTAACGAAAAAAAGAATTTAAAAAATTGAATAATTTCTACTAACGTTGAACTTTCATTAGTATGGTAGCCCCGTTCTGTAATAACCAGGTGGGATTAGCCTTCCAACAATCACTCACTTTTACAGCGCAAAATTTTTTTTTTTTTAGAGATTCAACAATTTCGTTCATTTCACAATTCGTCGTCAATTATTTGGAAAGATTTGTATTTGTTTTGTCTTTTTTTCATTAATAAATATTTAAGTTAAAAACAATTATTTATTAATAAATAAAGAGAATTCAAACATGACATTTTCTTTCAAAATTGAATTCTGTTTATTAATAAATAACTGTTTTAACTTTTTTTTCAATGAATAAATTGTCAGTGTAGTCATTGACTTTAATTTACTTTTTCACACTTAAAATTTAAAAAATAAAAACACTTTATTTTTAAAAGAATCAATGTAATCTATCGTTACGACACGTTAAGAATAAATCGAGTAACTAAAGTTTTAAATCATGTAAAAAAAATTGATAAAATTGACGCAGTTCGTAACGTAAAAATATTTTTAACATTTAAAAAATAGTTTTATTTCAAATTCTAAGGAAAAACATTGGTAAACAGACGTCATCAATAATTTCAGAGTATTACGAAATTAAAAACTGAACCTTTTCAGTTAAAAATAATTGCGTACACTCACAAATAATTAAATAAGCATTTCCTTTTTTATTATAACAAAATAAGGGTACTTAAATTTGTTTATAACCTTAAAAAGAATAAAGAAATTAATGGATAATAATTTTTCAACTTCTATAAACTATTATTACATTTTTATATATAAAGTTAAAAATGATAAATTATGACATTTTTGTCTTCCATATATTTTGCATAGCGATAGTCAATTTGTAAATAACGTCCTTTTCCAATGAAGTTATGGCGGATTTTACTCATTTATCACATTTGAAGGGATAATTTTGCTAATTTTTAGTCAAACGTGGGATTTATTTTTTTTAATTCAGTGTCTTATGACTTTAATTTAACTTATATTTATCTTTTATGGGATTTTTACAAGTAATTTTTTCAAATTTCAAAATTCATTGAATTTTTGGGGTTTTTGACCGTCGTAATTACATATTTTATTATAATTTATTTTTCACACGTAAATATGCAGTTTTTTTTCGTTTAGAGATTAAGTTTAGGCTTTTATCTTTCAAACACAATCAAAGTTTACACGGAAACTAATTAAATAATTAATGATAAGCGCTTTTTAATAAGCATAGTCCGTACAAGTAGGCGCCATTTTTGCACGTACCTAGTTATTTCACTCAATAATAAAACATAGGATTTTGAAATACTCTATATATAGTAGAGACGAATGATCTAAAGACATTCATTTGCATGCCTAATTTGCATAAGTATTTTAAACAGTTAATAATAAATTAATGTTTCCTGTTATTGTAATTTTATTGTTCTATTTTGTCTCTATATATGCAATAGTTTCGTCGATATTAACAGTAATTAATTTAAGTGATTTAATAAATAAAAATGATAACTCACTAAAGACATTTCTTAAATGAAACTAATATCGCTCGCTAGAATTCTTACTGACAGGCATGAGCGAGAAGGAAAAAGGGCGGGAGAGCCTCTCTCCCCCTCTCCCTCTCCCCTCTCTCTCTCTCTCTCTCTCTCTCTCTCTCTCTCTGTCTCTGGAACTGACTTGATTTTCAATAACTAAATTGTAAGTTAAAAACAAAACAAACAAAAAACACATGTATAGACATACACATGTAGCAGTCACCAATAGGGACTACTTTTGAATGCCTAATCACTGTCCCTGTGAGCTGGCTTGTCCAATCAACTTTTCACCCTTGACATTGGTAGCAAAAAAAACACCGTATCCATCGACAGGGTGAAAAGAGCTTTTCTTAACGCAGAAACACCTGAGCCCCATATTCCTCCTACTGTGCATCAGACAACTGCAAATACACATTTACTTTTAGAAACCCCTAAAGAAAATTATGTCACCACCACACGTAGTGGTCAACGAGTACATTGGCCCCAAAAAATGTCTAAAACTGTCTATATATAGAATGAGCCTTGTACTCTATTCTTCAAAACATACTTCTCCCATTAAGGATCCACACTTCTCCAAAATTACTTTTTTCAAAGAGAAGACAAACTCTTAAATAAAAAAAATAAAAAAATATATATTTTTTCATTGATATACAAACATTTCCTGAAAATACTTCTTGCAGAAAAGACTTTTCCCTGCAAAGCAAAGCAAAAAAAACTAAAAAAAACAACTTTTTAAACATTTGTTAATTGACAAATTTTGTATTTTCATTATTTCCCACTGCTACATTTCCTTTTATTTCCTGTCGGCGTTCAGCCTAAGCAGGGGGTTATGTAGCAGTCACCAATAGGGACTACTTTTGAATGCCCAATCACTGTTCCTGTGAGCTGGCTTGTCCAATCAAATCACAGGGCACAGTAATATCGTTAGTTCCCTAAGGGACTACTTATGTCCCCTTAGGATTCGAGGAAAAAGATCAGACGACTCCTGGCACCAGCTTGGACACATCGCAGAGAGCACCAGCGAGGAACGAGGAAACGCTCTCTCTCCCGCCGCCGTCGTCACTTGACAACTACTACCATCTTCACCTGAAGAAATCCACGGGCGGCCCTAAGAACTCTTATATTCTTCCTCTTCCTCAGACGGACACTGTCCCACTCTCTTCTACCTATACCAAACGGTATAGGTAACCTTGAGTTAATAAACCCCTTTTTTGTTATAGTTACAGAAATACTTTTCGTTGTTCCGTTTCTTTACGAGAAGATAAAAGGATAACCCCTTTCATCATCTCATCATCCCCTTACAAACATTCGTAGCTCTCGTGTCTACATATTCACGGAATATTTTCCTACCAAAAACACGATTTGTATAAACTTTACCAAACGAACATTACTAAAAATGAGTATTATATTCATGTAAACTTATAGTAAAATAAATGTTTCGTTATTTAATCACATTTTCCTTAATGTTTTATTCAAAAACTATATTTATGTTAAGTTAGCACTTGCTATCTGTTGGCCTCTAATATTCTTTCAAACTTTATTCATTTCCATTTAATATGCATGGACGCCCGTATATATCATTTATTTCCTTCCTTCACCATAATATAAAAAAGATGGTGTGTCTATTACGTAAAGTAGAATTAACTTAAAATTGATTGGTTTGCGAGAAATAAGCCTAACTTTCGCATTTATTCATTTAAATAATTTGGATTATTGTCAACGGGAATCTTGGTACATTTCCTAAGACGCGAACGTTGTTTATAACTTATTAAAGCCAGGAGCCACGCTACACTTCTAAGGCGGCCCCGATCATGTCAGACTGGGTGTCGAGAACGAATCCTCGGTGAGTATGAAAGAAAAGAAAGAAGAAAAACGCACACACATACACGGGCATAGACATGCTACTAATTCGTCACACCTTTAAATCTTGGCTTATATAACCAACAATAATTGCGTTATATAAACTGGAAAACTTGGAAATTGAGTTAAAAATCATCATCACTAAATTTTCAGATTACCCAGAAACAAAAAAAGGAAAAAATAACTCATTTAATATTTTACATGGAAAATTATTTTTGTCATGAAGATTGCTAGTAGAATGATCAGCCATTTTAGAATCAGCATCACCTTTTGGGAATTCTCTCATTAACACGAATAGTAGAAATTGGACGTTGGGTTTACTTTTGGCAACCTCGTAACTTTCGCTTTTCCCCTATTTTGTCCTTTAATTCTCACATTCCATGAGCAATGTTTCTGACAAAAGGGGGATAATTGCTGTGTTCTGGTCCGTCTGTTGTTTTGAGTGGGTCATATGTAAAGATTTTCATTGTATTCATCATCATTCAACTATCAGTCTATCTATCTTATTAATCCTTATCCTCGAGTGGTTTTTAGTCTTGATTACTATAATAATAATAATAATAATAATAATAATAATAATTCCGAATTTAAAAAAAAAGAATGTTAAAGCAAGCATAAAAAAATGTTTCAATTATCTGTATTTGTATTGGGTTGGATAAAAGGTTCGTTCGTTTTTTGAATGTCATCTTTCCGGCAAACTAAAGATTGTTTTATTTCCTTTAAATCCTGTATTTGGTGTAGCGAGTATGTTGACGTCAGTGTGTAATAAGTCTCTGGGCAGAAGAGTTCTTACATCTTTGCTTGTATTTCAGGCCTTGAAATGAAAGATTAAGCAGAGCACTACCGACATCTGATGCTTGTTTTTACTACAGAAAAGGAAAAAAGTTACAAAACCTGCATAAAGATGTATGGGGAGAATGCTGTTACAGAACGGGCGTGCCAGAAATTTTTCAGTGAGAGATGCTCCTCGCTCTGACCGGCCAAAGATGATCGACAGTGACCAAGTGAAATCTGTAGTTGAACAAGATTGTCGTTTTACAAACAGACAAATCGAAGATGTTCTCAATATTTCCAAATCGAGCGTGGAAAATGAATTGCATAAACTTGGTTATGTTTCTAAACTTGATGTTTGGGTTCCTCCATTCTAAAAAAAACGAACGAATTTTTTGGCCAACCCAATATATTTTGAGGGTTTTTTTTACCGTATGTAAGCTTTGCATTTTTTTTTTTAATGTTTAACAAATATGTATGTCTAAATTCTATTGGAAAAAGTGTTGGGAATAAGGTCATACCAAAAGAAAAAAGTCTATCCATGCAAAAAATATCAATTACGATTGTAATATAAAAAATTTAAAAATTATATAAATGAAAAGGGGAAACTTTAAAACTTATTCCACGTGTATATGTCTTAATTTGCTTCAGTTCATGTTTACCAGTTACGTATCTGCATTTTATTGCCTTCTATAAGTTACCTTTATATAAAAATATATACATTTTTATTTGACAACTTATTAGGACAACCAAAACTAAGGAGTTAATAGCAAATGAGAGTTCAGTGTGTCCAGGAACATTTCAAGTGAAGAAGGCGTTGTTTCGTGTATAAGAAGAAATTGAGAATACGTGTTTATTTCGGCTGTCGCCGTGTGAGTATGCGTGTGAAAATGTGTAAGTTCGGGAAATTTAGCAGACAGTATGCGTATATGCGCTTGCCAGCCCAAATGAACACACATACATTCTCTCACCAACATAGCTGAGGCACTGCATTTACACACACGTAAACGCATGCGGCGCCAGCCAAAATAAACATGTGTACTTAATTTCTCCTAACGGACAAACAACTTCCTTTCTGCAGAACGTTCTCGGACTCTTTGAATTTGACTCAAATTCTTTACGAACACTTATTTCACATTGTCTTAAGTTGTCAATAAAAATGAATTATTTTGTATGGATAGACTTTGTCATTCTTTTTTTGTTATAATATTCTATCCTCTTGATATCAAGCATGTTTGATTTGAAATAGACGCCAATATATATTGTTATTAGATCTTTGAGTCTTGTCGACAATGTTAGCCACGACTAACGTCGGGAAGTTTGTAGGCCAAGAGAGAAGTTTTTATGTGGTCGATTCGAACAACGTGGATGAGTAAACAGCAGTGCCTGGCTAAAAAGAGGAGGAATGTAGTGGGCACTCCCCTTTATAAATTCCGGTTCAGGTACTCTGTTTGCATCATAGATTGTTTCTGATTGGGCAAACCAGAAACGAAGTTAAGTGTTTCCGCCAATCAGAGCCCAGCTTAGAAGTCAAGCATAGATTCATAATATTGTTAATGGCGGCTTGTTGCAGCCACTGGTGTCGTTACCATTTGTAGTAATTCTGCTACAGTCCCGACACTGTCGAACTGTGCGTTGAGAACGGATACTCAGCAAGTATGAAAAAAGCCACGCGAGTATTTATTCGCCATAAATTACTTCTATTACTAATGGAGATGTGGTATCAATCTGTCTGAAGCCAAAACTATACTATTACTATTTTTCAATGCTAAATTCAGGGATGGGTGTAGTGTAGTATCATTTCTGCTGTCATGATGCCACCTTCCCAAGCATTACCGCCTACGTTTTTTGTGAGAGGTTTTCATGAGAAACATTGCTTCCGCCTTGAGGTGTAGTGTAGTATCTGTTCTGTTGTCATGAGAGCATCCTTCCAGGAATTACCCCCTTTCCTTTAGGGGGTGTAGTATATGTTCGTTCGTCATGATACCATCATCCCAGGTATTACCTCCGCTTTGGGGAGGAATGACGTGTAGTATCTGTTCTGTTGTTACGAGACCATCCTCCCAGGTATTACATTCTCCTTGGGAAGAGGGTAGTGTAGTATATGTTTGTTCGTCATGATACCACCCTCCCAAGCATTAGCTCCTCCTTCTTTGAGGGGCAGTGTAGTATATGTTCATTTGTCATATATACTAGAAAAATATGTGACCCAGGTATTTTTGCTAGTTAAGATAAAATGACAAATTAAACACAAGTGCTGAAAAAATAATTGGGCTGAAGGGGGGTCAATGGTCATATCGATGTCTATACTAACTCTACAGGCTATTCTCTATCTCTACAAATCTACTATCAGACCATGTATGGAGTACTGTTGTCATATTTTGGCTGGTGAATCTCCAATTGATAGTAATATCGATGTCCATACTAACTCTTAACTCGACGCAGTCACTATATTTACTGTATAGACTAATCTACTTAAATATCCTCAATGTTTTGAAAAAAAACCCACGAGCATAGACATGTTGTTAATTCAGAACACCTCGAAATTTTGACTTATATAACCAACAGTTAGTGTGTTATATAAGCTAGAAAACCTGGAAATTAAGTAAAAATTTATACTTTTTATCTTTATTTTCTTTTAATACATTTGATAATACAGTTTTCGAACTTTATGTAAAAATAGGTTTCATTCTGGAATAACTCCGGTTACCGAAAGCTACTTATTTATCGCTTTTCCATAAAGTATCGATTTTCAGTACTTACCAATATCGAGGTGAGCCATACTACTTTCATTCATTCAAAAGACATAGATTTTGATTCTCGATATAAATTAATTAAGGGAAAACCCTGGAAATTAATTAAAAATAATCCCGAGATTGTTGGCAGACTAAATCAATTAAGGGGATGAGAGTGAAAAGATGTAGAACAATATAACATGTTCTTAGACCATATATATTTATTAACAAACAGCGTGATAGAAAAGGAAAACAAGAACATAAGTCAGTCGTTAAACTGCATACTTCCGCCTGACAACGTAAGGATGAACAAAAGTTTTATACGGACCTTACTTCTCTAATATTGTATGAAATATTCTCGAAGTTATGCCATGGAAACGTTGATGACTCAAAAACTATTTATCTGATCAGGCTGAAATGTTGCATGGTTGTTATTGTTATCAAACAGCATCAGATCCATATATCAAATTTAGAAAAATCGGAAGTTGAAATTCCGTCAAAATTTCCACCGTGACGAAACTTTCCAAGGACATGATCAATTGTTAAGGTCATACAAGATGCGGGGCTTCATTGGCTACAATATGGGCCCATTAGTGAGTCTCTACGATGAACAAAACTAAGTTATCGCCAAAAATCAGTTCTAAATTAGACTATGAACGATATTTTTACCAAGTTTGGTGATGATTGGTGAAGTGATGTGAACACTAGGCTGTATATAAAGAAACAGTGGCGGGGGTAAAAACAATCGAATTTCTGTACAGAGTCTCCAAATAACAAATTGACGAAATTATAAAAATAGTAGAAACACACACACAGAACACACTACAACACGGTAATTAAAAATACAACAAACCCGGATGTCGTGTATGCATACATATTAACACCATGCCCCTTTTTAAGATACCAAACACCAGCATCTGACTCCAACCGCCATACCTGATATGCGACAGCCCCAACATTATATATTATATTTACTGTTCCATTTGTGATAACAGGGGTTATATTGGCGAAACCAAAACGCCATTCTTAGTCTGACTCAACAACCATAAAGCATCCATCTTGCAAACATCTTCTACCTCACCATTACAACCTATCAGGACACACACATCAAATGCCTCCTAATAGACTCTCAATTCCTCTCAGCCAAAATACACAAACAACAAGAAATAAAATGTATCCTTAAATTCAACACACACATCACAGGAATTAACACAGACCTAGTTCCATAACCAACAACAATAAAATCACTAATTCAATACATACTATAATTATAACCTATAATAAAACCACAGTGAAAATGGAAGCTGTACATCAAATAATATATACAAACCAATGATGTTAACTGTTTTTTTAATCAGAACAATAAAATAATATAAACATACATAGCATAACCCCCAAAACATACGATCTAATTAGCAAAATAAGTTTTATTTAATTACAGGTCAGACTGACCCAACACGGCACATAGTAGCATCCGTAAATGGTCGCTAACAAAACAAAGAACCTAATAAAAAATAGAAATAATTACCGCATCACTCTTTTTCCAGAATATAAATATCAAAAAGTGGTTGCTAATAGACTTGCAAAAAATAAATAATTGAAAAACAGCTTTAATTACTAGTCAAGATTAAATAACACGTTACGAAACTGCAACCGCCAGCAGACTCGCAAACTAACTAAATAAATAATTTACAAACGTGCACTAAAAACGGCTTTAATTACTAATCAATATTGAATAGCACGTTGCGAAATATGAGCTTTAATGGTAAAAGAATAGAAACTTAGTTCCCAATAATCATGTCTTTATTCACCTCTCAAAAATCCATATACTTGACGGACCGTTTCGTCCCCCCCCTCTCTCTCTCTCTCTTTCTCTAGCTCTCTCTCTCTCTCTCTCTCTCTCTCTCTCTCTATATATATATATATATATATATATATATATATATAAATTTACGAAAGATGCCTGTTATTTTGTATGAGTAAATTGTTATGTCTGTAAGTTTGAAAAATTATGATTTTCAAGGTTACCATTTCCTACAAATCCAAGGAGCATCCAGCTAGGCCAATATAATCATGTTTACACTTGGAACAAACTCATCTAAACCTACTCCTTTAAAACAATGTACTACTGAAGATTCATTGATGACATACTCATTATATGTACACACCGCAAGTTAGCCTTGCTCAACTTCAACACCCACATAAACCACTGCCAAAACACAATAAAACTTCCTTGATATGCTGGTGCGTGTAATCAATGGCCACATCACTATACCCCAAACCCACAGATAGCCACAGGAATTTGGATTTCAACAGCAATCATCCCAACAAACTAAAAAAATCAATCATTTACAGCTCATGTCAACTCGTTAAACATATCTTCTCCAGCACAACAGAATACCCCCGCCCCCCAAAAAAACATAGGTCTACTCATTCCGCAATTTTAAGCAACAAATATCCCCTCATATTTATCAAAACAGCAGTAAATCTGTCATCTAATCTCCACAGGCAAAAACTATTCACTTACAAAACAAGACAACCTAACAACAGAATCCCACTGGTCTTCAACTTCAATCCCAACACCCAAAAACTCTCCCAATTACTAACCAAAGATGTTATACTTCTCAAAACAGTCTCAGACATTACCTCCCTGTTCAATGCACCGCTAATCAATGCTGGGAGGCTAATCTATCGGCACTCTTCACATCATCCAACACCAAACCACAAGTAAACAACCACATAGACAATAAACCCCACGGTAAGGTCTACAGACATATCGTAATGGATCCTGTCACTCTACCCAACTTACATATCAGACTCGAACTCCCAGGTCTCACGTGCCACAGTGTCAACGTCATCTACTACATATACTGTACATATTCAAGGTGTTTACGTCGGTGAGACAGGCACTCCGTTCCGCCTGAGGTTCAACGACCACAAAAAGCGACCAGAGAACATAACACCCACTCACCAGTGGCACAACATTACAATTTACTAAATTACACAATAGATAACATAAAATGCATATTATTATATACAGGCTTCTATTCCACACACAACCATAGCGAAATAAAAACGAAATAAAATAGATCCACAAATTAAATACATACACCCTTAGAGCTTAAACTCATACATCGAAGTTTGAAGTTTCTAAAAATTATTTCACCCGACACCACCCTTAAACACCCCTTTAAACTATAGACACACTACTGAAAACGAAATACGTAACACATGCTGAAAACAGAATTAAATTATCCCACACACTGGACACACAGACTAAACGCAGAATGAGTAAAATATTTCCGCTGTTTGAATGCATTTAAATTTGTAATTTTTAAAACGGTAAAGAGACCAATCAAATGCAGATTAAGTGGCAACATGTCGCTTTAAAAAAGAAAGAAAAAAATTGTCTGTATTCTCTTGATGAAGATTCTTTTATGAATCTAAAATTTGAATTGTAAATAAAGAATTTTTTTAAATCTGGGGCTGTGGTACAGTATTTTCGTTAATATCTGAATATTTACTTATTAATGGAATTTATAAACCTTTAAAGTTCAGTAAATATCGGATCTGAGGAAAGTGGTAACATCCATCGGAGAATATATATATATATATATATATATATATATAATATCAATTATTAAAAATAATAATGAGCAATTAGAACGCCATACAATGCATTTAGTTTTATTAACTTCTTTTTATTTCCAATTTAATTTTCGAAGATATACTTCATCATCAGAATTTCTGAATTTCAAAATAAAGATATATAAAATACCTTTTTGTGTGTGTGTGTGTGTGTGTGTGTGTGTGTGTGTGTGTGTGTGTGTGTGCGTGTGTGTGTGCGTGTGTGTGTGTGCGTGTATTCGTTGGTGTAAGGGTCTACCCAAATGAGCTGTTTTCGATGTGCAAACGAATTTTTCTGAACATTCGCATCTAATTGATTTGAAACCTTTTGAAGCGTGTAAATTTCCATTTCGCCATTTTTTTTGGGGGGGGGGGTGTTATTTGGTGTTGTTTTCATGGAGATTTGAAAGCTTTTTGCATTAAGTTTTGCTTTGATTGTGTACGATTTTCATTTGACAACAATGCTTTGACGACAGGCGTTTTTTTTTTGTGTTTACTGCCTGAATTTGTTCAAATATGCTTTTGGCTCTCCTAGAGAAACGTGTTAGCTTTTATTTGCTTTGAAACTGACAATAAATCAAAGTGTGACATAAATTTAATTTTTCAATTTATATATATTCGGGGTTCGAATGGTATGACTTGTTTGAATGATTATCTCTACACTGATGATTCCGAAATGGATGAAACGTATACGTCTGTAGACAATTAAATATTCATTATCAAATAATTATTTGTAGCCCCCATTTTGACCTGGCCCTCTAATGAGAAGTAATAATACAGCCGTCAAATCATAGCTATAAATGCATGTTCCTCCTTGTTGAACACTGTTAAGACGGCTGACTAACGTTGCCTGTTCGGCATAATAGGATTTATTTCTCACCAATTCATATAGCCATTCAGAGTTAGGGCGTTGGGATTTGGAGTTAAAGGTGGCTCTTGTTCCGGGGTTCGAATCGTGTGACCGGTTCGAATAATTATTTCTACACTGATGATTCCGAAAGGATGAAACGTATACGTCCGTAGATAATTAAATATTTATTTCACACACACGCACACACACACACACACACACACACACACACACACATATATATATATGCGGTTTTAAAGATTTAAAAGTACTTTTATTCATTGCATTTTAGCAAAAATGTTCTCCTGTTGCTGTGGGGGTTGGCTGTGAATGGGGTATTTTTATATCTTCGTAGCTTTTGTTGGAAAGTTTTGTTCTCCATTTCGACGGAATTATAAAAATGGAACTAATATTTGAATGTAGTCAGGGAAGATATGGTGTGACTGCTTTAAAGATTTAAAAGTACTTGTGGGTATAAGCTTTTCTTCTATGCATTTCAGCAAAAATGTTCTCCTGTTGTTGTGGGGGTTTACTGCGAATAGGGTATTTTTATATCTTCGACAGAATAATAAAAAATGAAAAATACTGAAATGCATTGAAGAAAAGTTATACCTGCAAGTACTTTTAAATCTTAAAAAAACGTCACACCATATCTTCCCTGACTACATTCAAATATTAGTTCCATCCTTTATCATATATATATATATATATATATATATATATATATATATATATATATATATATATATATATATATATATATATATATAGGGGTGCGCGCGCGTGTGTGTGATGCATTCACTAACCATATTTTACCTCATTCCTTTCTCCATTTTATTTTGAATTTAATTGTTAATACATCCAAAGGTGAAATACTATCGTCTATATTCCTTATACCAGGGCCCACGCTATAAATATTGTATAGACTAGTGTACACCCTCCGTCAAAAATTACGTAAACAAATTATATTTCGCCAGTGTTCGCATAAATATTCATATAAAATCATAGAATTATGTCAGAAATTTAATTTTTCACACATAAATTATTATTATTATCATTATCATTATTATTATTATTATTATTATTATTATTATTATTATTGTTGTTGTTATTATTGTTATTATTGTTATTATTGTTGTTATTATTATTATTATCATCATCATCATTATCATTATTATCATCATCATCATCATCATCATCATTATTATTATTATTGTTGTTGTTATTATTGTTATTATTGTTATTATTATTATTATTATTATTATTATTATTATTATTATTTATTTATTTATTTATTTATTTATTTTTTTCTGATGATCTAAAGAAAATAACACCCATCGTTGATTTTATATTTAGAGTGGAGATTTCTTTCCGAATTTATTTCAGATATCAGAGGTTGTATAACTTGCTATTTGCTTTCCAATGTAAGTCTTTCTAATGCTTTTTTTTTTTTTAAGATAAGACTGAACTATCGCGAGTTGAAAAAAAAAAACGCGAGTCATTTTTAATGACCTAAAGAAAAAATATCAAGCTGGACTTTGTTTTGTTTTTTAAATTTTTTCTTACTTAAATGTTCTTCCTTTGGTTATAAAAAAAATAACGCCGGATGTTAAAAACACCAAAGACGTTAGTGGAAGTGAAATGGTTAAAAATAAAGTTCAAAGAGAACGATCGTCGCTCACGTAAAGGAAGCATTTTACAAAGCAAAAACAGTTTACGGTTTGAAAGCCACTTTCTTTTCTTTTCTTTTTTTTTTGGGGGGGGGGAGGTTTTCAACTTTATTTATTTTTTTAGGTGATAAATTTTTAACCCTAACTTAATCCTAACCTAACCCCTCGCATGCTTAGTGTCGTCTACCATTTAAACACATTTTTTCGCGGCTTCAAAATCGTAAAATGCTTCGGCGATTTCCGAGACTGACTCGGGATTCTCTGTCGATACTCGGGGCTGACTACGTAAGTACTGAAATCCTCTGGATACTCATTCCTTACAAGTACCAGTAACATTTCCTAAAATTAAGAAATGTTTACATCTTAAATTTTTTCATGCACACAAACCTACACCCACGTACGTAGACTAACCGATGCAGACACAGTGTGCAACCACGCCTACAAACCTTGACTTATATAATCATTAATTGTGGTGTTATATAAGGTCGACAATAAACGAAACTCCTTTGAGATAAAACACGATTTTGAAACTGACAAAGTATAATTGTTTTTACCTCAATAAAGATTTTAATAACGCTAGTAAAAATTGGAATGACGTCATCTACAAATTATATAGTTTAATTTCTTTTTTTCTATTTCCAATTGCGAGATTGGAATTTTTCGCCAACTCCTATTGGCTTTTTGATCCAAATATGAAATTATGAAAATCAGTAGAAAAATGTCGTTATTTTAAAAACACGATAAAGAATGGCGTTGCATTGTTTAAAAATTGGTCTCAACCATTTTATGCGTTGTTCTTTTTTCTTCTTGCGTGGATTATTGTAGAAAATAAATAACAAAAACAAGTCACTTACATATCGTTTTGTTTTCTTCGGACAACAGAATAATAGGATTAACTTTAGAGGAAACATTTTATCAATTTAAAGGGATGAAAAATGCGAGAAATAATAAGGCCTTTTCGCCTGAAAAGTCAAACGATATATATATATATATATATATATATATATATATATATATATATATATATATATATATATATATATATATAGATAGAGAGAGAGAGAGAGAGAGAGAGAGAGAGAGAGAGAGAGAGAGAGAAAATGAAAAAGGAAAAACCAAGCGATATTTTTTATATATTTATCAGCGTTTCGTCTTTATTTGTAAGACTTCCTCAGGATGATAATTTTAAGAAAAATGTCATGCAAGTACATCGAAATATTGGGTTGACATGATGGGTTGATGAGAAAAAGTAGTAGCCGTGGCTACTAAGAGCGCTAGACCAAGGTCCGGGCTGAGAGAATGAGAGAAGTCAGTCAGTGGCAGAGAGTGAAATGAATGTGGATGGCTGTGAGTGAAAAGGGTGGGAGTGTTCATTTCACTCTCTGCCACGGGAAAGTCTTCAATAATGTGGTAAACAATGGGTAATCAACAATTCCCCCCCCCCCATCTAACCAAAATGATGTCGTTTGCACAGCAACTGATAAAGCTGAACTGCTTGCCTAGTTTTTCGCCTTAAACTTCACTTTGGACTCCGCAAACCACTCCCTCCCAAATTTCCCATTGCAGACTGAACCCACACTTGATGACCTGACCATCACCCAATCTCATGTCCGGGACATCATAAAACACCTTGACACCTCCAAAGCATGTTGGCCTGACCTTATACCAGTAATAGTAATAAAGAAATGCTCTGCTGAACTGGCCACTGTCCGCTCCAAACTCTACAACAAATGCCTTGCCGAATCTGATAACTTCAAAATTGCCTTTGTGGTACCAGTCTTCAATAATTCTGGAGATAGAACTGATCCTCAAAATTATCGCTCCATCAGTCTACTCCCGCTGTTCATTAAAATCTTTGAATCTCTAATCAATCTAGTAATAGTCCGGCACCTCGTTAATGCTAAACTTATTTCTGAACATCAGTATGGGTTTAGGCAAGCATGGTCTACTGTGGATATCCTTACAATCATCTCTGCACGCATATACCATACTCTAGACAAGGTAGGTGAAGCTCAGGCGGTAGTGCTTGATATATCCAAAGCCTTTGAATATATATATATATATATATATATATATATATATATATATATATATATATATATATATATATATATATATTGTATTAATAAAAACGGTGGAAACTGCATAACTCATTCCACCGTTGTATGTGTCTATCTGTTACACCTCTGCGTTGTATTGCCTTCTATAAATTACCTTTATATAGACACTAAACAATGCCTCAATCAAAGTACATTAACCTCTTAATCTATACTAGATGTCTTAACTTAAATTTCCCAAAGCTCTTCACAATCATAACTTTAATTCTTAATTACAAGTTATAAACTTTGTGTCACAATCTTAACTAATTCTGTAGCTAATTTTACTATATGCTTTATCCTTTAATTAATCTTTCGATTTTCTTTTAATCTATTACGGATAGTTTTTAATTAGGCCCCTTATTTAAACTTTGTAGGCCAATTGTTCTTCCACTGTTAATTAAACTTTAGAACCTTTTTCTCATTGTATGATTATGTATGTGAGTGATTCTCCCTTCTGGTGGCTTTTATATTTCGTGTGAAATCAAAAATGTGTTGCTTTTTCCTTTTGATGTGCTACTTCCTACATGAAATATTGCATCCGGTTCCTTCAACTTTCAACCCCTCTATACATCACTGAATAATGTTTCTACCTGGTCTGCTTTGATTTTAGGTCTACATGCATCTACTCCACTCATTGTTTCTGATTTTCGGAATAATTGAGAATGCTGTACTCTATTCCATTCCATTGATGATGTCTATGTGCTTTTAATCTCATGTCAACACCCTATGCTGACGATGAGATCTTACACAAACTATTTTTTGTTGATTTTTTGGAACGCAAATTGATCAAGTAATTGGGTTTACAAAGATGTATGCTATATATATATATATATATATATATATATATATATATATACTTTGTTTTAAGAAGAAACTTAGCAGACGCTGGACTTGGATTTCTCCAAACAGCACCACAAATAATGAAATCGATCACATACTAACTAATAAACCACACACCTTTACAGATGTCTCAGTCCTCAACAGATTCAACACTGGAAGTGGCCACCGTCTGGTACGTGCGTCGCTCTGCATCAACACCAAATTAGAGAGAATAAAACTCATACAAAAAATCCAAAAGACCAAACCGCGATTTGCACAAGAATTCCAACTGGAACTGGCTAACAGGTTCAAAGCACTGGAAGCAACACTACCAGGAAGAGATGTTGACATAACATGCGATTTTATTACCTCCACTATCTTAAAAACGGCACTGGACACCGCTGGAAGAGACAAGCCACCAAGACCGGACAAGCTTTCAGTGAAGACCAAACTACTAAGAGAGAAAAGGAGACAGACGAAAAGAGGAGGTACGAATATTCAAAACATTGAACATTCTGAAGTATGCGAGACCATACGTCGCCAGATGAATGAAGAAATAAGGGCTTACCATGAGGAGGAACAGCTAAAAGCTTTGAAAGAGAACAAAGGTCTTAAAGCTACTAAGAAGAAACAATGTCTCGGGAAAAACAGCATCATCGCATTGAAGGAAGACGATGGCACCCTCACAATTGACTTAAACCCGTTAATCAGAAGATGTGAATAGTTCTACACAGAGCTCTACAAAACCAGGAGACCCTAAGATCAACCCTTTACAGACAGAGAGAAGACTGCTACGCTACCCCTCCAATACTAAAATCCGAAGTACAGTTGGCAATCAAATGACTAAAGAGAGATAAATCTCCAGGTGAAGATGGAATTACGGCAGGCATTCTCCAAGATGAAAGTGAACCAATCGCAGAGATTCTCACCAGCTTATACAACAAATGCCTTAACAAAGGCAAAATGCCTAGCAACTGGAAGAATGTGTCGCTTACCACCCTCCACAAGAAAGGAGACTTGAAAGATGTTAAAAACTACTTTCTGTTGTTTACAAGGTATTTTCCCAAATTCTCCCTAAAAGGATGCTAAATACACTTGATAGAAACCTACCCAGAGAACAAGTTGGTTTCTAACCAGGATTTTCCACCATGGACCACATTCAAGTTGTAAGCCAACTACAATAGAAAGCTAACAAGCACGGTATACCAATTTGTTTCGCCTTTGTCGATTATGAAAAAGCATTTTACTCCATCGAATTCACCCCTATGTTCACAGTTTTGAAAAGTCAAGGAATTGAAGATGCTTACGTCAACATGTATCAGGATCTTTACGACGGAACAACAGCAACTTTAAAACTCCAACAGGATATTGAAAAGATCAATTTAGAAAGAGGTGCCAGACAAGGTAAAAACAGTTCACCAAATCTCTTTACATCCTGCCTGCAAGATTCGGTGATCAATAAAATTGACTGGGAAAGCAGAGGTTATCAATATAAACGGAGAATACCTTGCTCATCTAGAATTTGCCGACGATATCATTGTAACAAATCACATACCTCAAGAATTAGAAAGGATTCTTAACGACATTCACAATGCTAACCATATAGTTGGTCTTAAAATGCACATTGGAAAAACCAAGGTCATGTTCAACAAATATGCCACAAAAGCCTCAGTCATAGTGAAAGGTGAAAATGTCGAGGAAGTTGACAACTACATCTACCTAGGGAAGATGGTGAGAAGTGACGCTGATATCATGCCTGAAATCAAACGGCAAATTGTGCTTGAATGAACAGCCTTTTCTGAAGTAGACAATATCATGAAGAGTAGAAAGTTCATGATGAACATTAAGCAAAACGTGTTCAATAAATACATGATGCCTGTTATGACATATGGTAGTGAAACATGGCCACTTAATAATGCAGCGATGGAAAAGCTAAAAGTGGCACAGTACAAAATGGAACGTATTATGCTCGGCATCAGTTTACATGATAGAAAAAGAAACACCTGGATCAGACAGCAAACTGGTGTAAATGACATCATCACCAGCATACGAATGACAAAAGATAGATCGGCAGGTCACCTTTAGAGATGTACAAACAACAGGTGGACATATAGAGCGATAAATTTGGACCCGAGGCAATGGAAAAGACCTGAAGGAAGGCTAAAAACCTGGTGGAGCGACGACGACCTCGATTGTCAACTAGGTCTTACTTGGACACGCCTAGCCAGGGATAAAACAAGGTGGGAAGAAACCAGGGAGAGGTTCTTCTACCAGGAGTGAAATAAAAAGACCCTGATGATAATGATGATATATATATATATATATATATATATATGCTTCCTCATCAGGTAAAAGTAGAACTCAAGGTTGGTTTTTAATGTATGGAAAATTCAACTACCCCCAAAAGGGTGGGGGTGAGTACTCTGGATAAGTGACAACCAAAATATCGTCCGCACTGCCTCACGAATGAGGGCAGCTCAGGTGACAGGCAATAAACCAATCCCACCCCACTGAATGGAGGAGGTAATGCCTATGAGGATGGTCTCTTCAGACCGAACAAATACTAAATTTGATCCTAGCCTGTCTATCTCAGTGTTTTTTCTATCTCTGTTATAAATATATCCCGCTTTTTCAGGCTACCTCTCTTTCTTCCTCTTTTTCGCTTTAGGAGCCGTATCACATATTTCTCTGTCTGGTCACTCTCTCTCTCTCTCTCTCTCTCTGTCTTATTTCTCTCTCTCTCACTCTCTCTCACTCTCTCTCTCTCTCTTTTTCTGTCTGAAGCTATATTTCCCCTTTCTCTCCTTCTCACTGTCATATATCCTTCTCTCTCTCTCTCTCTCTCTCTCTCTCTCCATCTCTCTCTTTGTCTCTCCCTCGAGCTGTATCATCTTTTTCTTTATCTCTCCTTGCTGTCTGTTTGCCTGCCTGTCTGTCTGTCTGTCTGTCTGTCTGTCTGTCTGTCTCTCTCTCTCTCTCTCTCTCTCTCTCTCTCTCTCTCTCTCTCTCTCTAGCTATATTACCCCGGCTCTATCTGTCATCGTCTCTTCCCCTTTCTCTTTTTCTCTATCTTTCTATCTCAAGCTATGTTCCCCCTTCCCCACTTTCCACTGACTCCTACTCTCCCCCTCTCTCCTTCTTTCTCTCTCTCTCTTTCTCTCTCGCTCTCTCTCTCTCTCTCTCTCTGTCTATCTCTCTCTCACGAGCGGTATCATATTTTTTTTTTATCTCTCCCCTCTCACTGTTCCTCTCCCTCGCTCTCCCTCTTTCTCTCACTCTCTTTTTCCCTCTTCTCCCTCCATGTTAGTGTGTCTTTATTTTATATAAGAACGTCACAGACTGCAATGCCATTGAAGTCATGCGTACTTTATGTCGTCACTCGCGTGTATCATCCCAGGGCAATAACCTCGTCTCTCTTGCTTACATAACACCCAGACAATGCGTTCTATTGCAGCCGCTGTTGTTTTTACTAAATAGCTTTTTTTACGGCGTATCAACTTTTTCGCTTAATCACATAATACCGAAATACCACATACCTAAAACATCACAATCTGACAATTTAACTCTTATAGATAAATTTCCGACTGAAAAAAAAAATTGTTAATTGTTTTTGTCAATTGCTTGTAAAGAACCTGAGAAAGTGTCTGAAAAATAGTAATTAAAGAAAAAAGCAACATAAGTTTGCATATAACATATAATTATAGAGGCTTAGTCTTCGTTTAGACTATAAGATCAACATCTACAATATTTTGTAAAATGAAAGTCAAAACAAAGCCCTTCTATCAATAACAATTTATGTATATATTTAAGCGACCTACACCGTTGGGTGTAGGTTGCCGAAAATTTAAACAGTGACGAAAGAAATAGAAGAGTGACAAAGTTGGTTGGCTGTTGAACGTCTTCTTGTTTTGCCATGTTCAAGTGAAGATAGCTTTTCTCGGAATCTAGGTGACGGAGGCAGGAGAAAGGACGTATTTCTTCATTAGTGCCAGGAAGATCTCTGTTGACTGCTCTGTAATTCCCTAAGAGTCTGGAAGTAGTTTTTCAAGGGTTTGGTGGAAATTAATACGCATAAGAGTCTGATTGGCATTCGTGTGACCAAATCACGTTGCAAGAACAAAGAAATGTTAAATTTTATGACAGTTACAGAATGATCATCTACTTTTTTACCAGAAAGCTTTGACGTATAGAGGACAGTCTTCACATAAACTATAATACTATCTCCTATGATAATCCGTAAAAAGGATCGCTACGGAAAGGAAAACAAAGCTCTATAAACAACATTCTATATACATTCATTTATATGGCATACACAGTTGGGTGTAGGTTCCCAGAAGTTACGACAGTGAATTGAAACGGATTAAAGTTAATAAGTGTCGTCTGCCGAAAGTCTTATAGCAGTTACATAATTACGATCTATTTTCTTTTGCGCTAACATGTTCTCACTTGCGGAGTGATTGATACGTTGCCCGGTCAGAACACTTTTGCATGGAAGGCACTTCCGCTCAAAGCTTTTCCTACTTTTTTTAAACATTTAGATATATGAATGAAACTCGGTTTGCAAAGGAAAGGTTGTTTTTTAGAGGGGAGTCTATGCAATTTGGAATTATATAAGGATCTCTTAAACTAACGCTTATAAATAGATAAATTTCATTGTGTAACATGTTAGAAAAGTATCATTAGCTATTTTCAGGCGCAGCTAGAGATGCAGAACTATTTCTATTATGTTTACATGCAAATTGTAGATGTGAATACACTTATATTAAGGTACACTCCCTAGTATGTCTTCGTTTTTAGGGACAGACATGCACACAGACAGAGAAGTGTTCTCATTTATTATCTATATGAATAGATCTAGATATATAGAGCGCGATAAAGGGAGAGAGAGAGAGAAAAAGAGAGACAGACGGGGAGGCGCTACTTAATAAATATACCAAAATTCTTGACTTACATTTTATTATATTAAAAAAAGGAAAAATATATTCTTTAATTTCATGTAATTTTATTTTTAAAAAACGGTGGGTAGAATTGAAACCGCACACTTGATGTTTTCAGTCTGATACTTTCTCAACTGAACAATTCAGACATTTGTTAAGTCGACTTTTAAAATAACATCCATAAGAAAAATAGGATATACGTATTTGAAATTTTCAGGGGGTTCTGCCCCTAATGGGTTACTTAGAGGTGGGGTCACGTAGATATTCGGCACAAAAAGATTCGGGACCACTTACATTCTTTGCCCTGAAGAATTTTATACATCTCAATATATATAAAGCAAAAATCTATGTGTATGTTTGTAACGCAAAAACTTTTAAAATACTAAACAAAAAAACCCAAATTAGGTATTAGTTTAACCGGTATAACCCCGGTAAAATAATATCCAAAAATTAAAAAATAGATTCATTTTTGGAGGTCAAATAGCCATTTTTTCGTTTAATGTGATCACGATTTTTAATGTTATCTTGTGCATATGACGTCATATTGATAGGTACATGACGTCATAGTGATATGTTTGGACATTATTTTTATGCTTGGTCTTGTGTGCAGGAGTAGAGTCCTGCTGGAAGACGTAGAGGCATATGGCAGCGATTCCATCCATCCAGGGCTTCACAATGGTATTTCGGTTACATTTTATCAAGTGTCGGATTTTGATGGAACCCTCTGTATAGATTTATTTTAGATGGGGTTTCTTCTATTTATATTTTTGTATCCTTTATTTATATATGCTATGTCCAGCTCTTCTGGTTTCTTTGAGCGTAACATTTTTTATTGTAATGTCAATTGTTCAGCTGCTTGTCTTGCATATATGGCTTTTTCCAGTGATTTCGGCCAGTGTAACCTCCGACTTTCTTCAAGGGCATCTTGTTAAACTTGGGAATCACATGGCCCCATGAACTCATGAATAAAGGCGCTGAATAAAGTTCTAAGTGAGAGTCGTCTGGAGATTGAAGGTTCAATCTTCACTATAGGGGGTAGAGACTAAGAATACATTTTTTTAAATACTTAACACTTCATGGCTGATGGAACGAGAACAATCTACCCCCATAGATTGTAATAAAGGATTCAGTTCAAAATTCTGTATGGATTCTCAAGTTCGACATAAAGCTTCACCTCACCAATCCATGAAAGTTTTTTTCAAACTTCATCATTTACTGTCTGTTGACCTTCACATTATCCAACGAAGAGCATGTGTTGCCACTGAGCACAACTACAGGGTTGATCTCATTAAATTTTATTTCTTAGTTGTTTACAAATGAACAAATGGGTCTCGGATCTGCGCTGGTTTTGTCACACCAACTCTTTCTTCTTCTCCAAAGTCTCACTGTCTGTTGGATTCTCTTCTCTCTCTCAGCAGCAACAGTGAACCTGACGTAATGGACAAGGAATGTTTTCACTTTGTCATTTCTCTCTGTTACGATAATTTACCCACTTAGGGAAGTAAATATTTCACCAGGCAGTCCTGACAGTCGGACCAAATGTCTCGCTAGTAACCCTCTTATTTGTATATGTTTTGTACTACTGTTCTTTGTTAATATATTTGTTTAATCAATTCCTCTCATATATCTTTATTTATGGCCTTAACAAGGCCACAAAAACTGAGCGACGAGGACTTATGTCCAACGAAAACACACCATCATCATTACCTCCAGTCGAGGAAATGTTTGTATGTAAAATCAGATCTTTGTTTGCCAAGCTACTCTTCAAACAAACACAACCTGGACGAACAAATACACAAAAAAACGCTACCAACTTTGTGATAATAAATCTTTGTGGTTAGTAGGTACAATTGAGAAAAGTGTAGACAATTTACTCACAAGGGACAATTGAACCAAATCAGAAAACGCCTCTTGCACGATTCCTACAGCAGTCCTCCTGAGGAGGAACAATTCATGTATGTCATTTATGATACTTTAGACATGGCAATACTGCAAGCAACCCGGGACAAGGCCGTTTAAAGAGGAAAATGAAAATGATGGACTATATCGTCATTAACCAAAAGATAAAAAAGGTATTGAGACTCCTGCAGAGTTAACACTGGGGGGGGGGGGTGTTATGGTAATTTACCCACGCATGCATGAACTCTCCCAGCGATAAATAGTAGCAGGTACTGCTCTTAGGGGAAGTCAATATTCCAGCAGACAGCCCTGACAGTCGGACCGAACAAAAGTGCTTCTCCAGATTAACCTCTATATCTTAAAAAGAAAATTGCACAAAAACTTTATTATGTACTTACCTGTTACCAAAATTTACGCAAATTCATCCAGTATTTATGTTTTGCAAAAATAAATTCATATTTTATCGGTAAACGCTTTCTACGATGGTTACGTGGTATTTAAACTCTATTAAAGGGGAGTTAACCAGTGAGGATTTTAAAATGTCTCAATAAAATGGCAGCTGACAGCTTCCACCGATAAAATTTTATTTTATTTTTTTAAACAAAAATACTGGATGAATTTGCATAAATTTTGGTATACTGTATTTTTTTAACCTAAGTACATAATAAAGTTTTCGTGCAATTTTCTTTTTAAGATATAGCGATTAATCCGGAGAAACTCCTAATATTGTACTAGTAGTGCAAATATTTTTGCCGATTTGTTTATTTTTAACGGTTGAATTGAGAAGATAGCTAAAAAGGGAGATTCGCCCAAAGAGATATCAAAAAAAATAAAATAAATGTTATTTTAAATTGTGCAGAATATTTTTTGTCATGTAGGCAACCTGTAATCCGAAAATGGACGAATGATCACCAACGAAACCGGTTCCCCAACCTGTTTATTTCTCCTACAGGCAATGTTTTAATGAAAATCAGACTTGTATAGTTAACACATCACTGAATACGTCCCGGGTCTAACTAATAAACAACAACTTTTAGGCAAAATTCCATTTTATTCATCAACATACTTTCCTTCTAGGGTGATACACTGATTCCAATGCTTCTCTAACAAATCGATGCTTTTTTTGTAAAAAGATTTGTCTTTGGCCTCAAAATATGCCTCAATTTCTGATATCACTTCTTCATTGAAGCCAAATATATTTCCCCGGAGAATGTTTTGCAGTCTGCAAATAGCCAGTAGATGTCGGGAACCAAATCTGGAGAATAGGGTGAATGTGAAAGCAATTCGAAGTGCAATCCATGTAGTATTGCCATCGTTGTGATTGACTTGTGACACGGTGCATTGTCTTGGTGAAAGAGCACTTTTTTCTTCGTTTGTGGCCGTTTTTTTTATGCTATTACTTCTATTAATTGTACTATTTTTCAATGATCAACTTGGGGGGGGGGGTAAGATCTGTTCTGTTGTCATGAAACCATCCTCCCAGTCATTATATCCTACATTTTTTTTGGGGGGGGAGGGGGCTAGTGTAGTATATGTTTTGTTGTCAGGAGACCGTCCTCCCAGACATTACCTCCTCTTTCGGGGAGTATTGTAGCATCTGTTCTGTTGTCATGAGACCACCCTCCCAGTCCTTACACCCTCCTATTTTGGAGAGGTGGTAGTATAGTATATGTTCTGTTATCATGAGACTGTCCTCCAAGACATTACCTCCTCCTTTGGGGAGTAGTGTAGTATCTGTTCTGTTGTCATAAGACCGTCCTCCCATAAATTACCTTCTCAATAAGAAAGTGTCACAATCCACTGTGCATTAGCAAACTCAACATGTATATACCAGCAGGAGTATATTATATATATATATATATATATATATATATATATATATTAGTTTCTGTAGATGTTATAAAAAGTGCTCCATAACAAGTAGAGCTGTTCTTTAGTATAAATTTTTATTTATACAAACATTAAGATATACTTAATAGGAAAGTTTTCCAAATTCATTTCACTTCCTCGTTTTTTTTTTGTTTTTTTTTTGGGGGGGGAGTGTCTGAAGAGGTTGACTCTCTGTGAAAAGTACAACCGAAACATGTATGCACATATGTAACCAATAATGTTTGTATAAATAAAAATTTATACTATATATATATATATATATATATATATATATATATATAATAATGACACACCCGATTAAGGGCTACTCAATGCAATATTCTGTATATTCTTAACTGCTTAGAAAGTGATAAAATACTAAAAAACAACACTGTTCTATCGCCAGTAAAAACAATAAGAAAACTATGTAACTTGATAGGCGATAAAAAATCGTACATATTTGAGGACGGCATCATAGCCAAATGGTAAAGCATCAGACTATAGATATTTACATCGAGGGTTCGATCCTTGCTGATGACTGCTGATAGAAATACATTTCCATGGATTTATTTTATGTACGTAAATTAATTAATAAAAAATAAAAAATAATGACATGTCCGATTAAGAGCGACTGAATGCAATATTCTGCATATTCTTAACCGCTTAGGAAGTGGAAAAATACTAAAAAACACCAACACGGTTCTATCACCAGTAAAAACTATATATATATATATGGGGTTGAAAAAAATAATGGAAAAACCTTGTGAATTTTGCATCAATTTTAAAACACCTATAAAAATTGAAAAAATTACCAAAACGTTGGTTTCATTTTTTATATATGGTTATTGTTGTCCTGAATTAATTGGTTAAATTTATTTTTTTTATTTCAGATAGTGCATATTAGTAAGAAAAATTTAACTGACAGATTTATCAGATTTGAAAAGAGGGCAGATTGTTGGTGTCTGTATGGCAAGTGCTACTGTTATGGAAGTAGCTGAGATGGTGGCCGTATCGAGAGGAATGACAGCCTATGAAAAAGAAAGGTAAAACATCCACCTCTTAACAAAATTCTGTCTGAAAGAGATCGTAAAGCCCTTGTAAGGATTGTGAAGAAAGAGTACAAAACCACGGCACCCAAAATTACAGTAGAACTTAACAATCATCTGGATAATCCCGTTTCAACAAAAATTGTTCGCTGAGAGCTTTACAAGGCTGGATTTCATGGGAGGGTTTCAAGGTGTTTCCATTTATCTTGTCCAACCCCTGTATAATTTCTTAACTGTAACATTTGTTGATAATCATGTTTTTACAAGTATTACAAAGTCAAAGGATTTCAGAATACATTGTGATGTCATACTATATCCTATCCCTCTCTCTTCCTCTTCCCCCCTCTCTCTCTCTCTTCCCCTCACCTCACTCTCTTTTACCCTGTCTTTCCACTTTCTCTTCCACCCCTTTCCTCTCACTCTCTTTTACCCTCTCTCTTTTTTATTTCAGCTCTCTCTCTCTCTCTCTCTCTCTCTCTCTTTTAATTATTTACATCATTCAATTTCTCTAACCAGTTCTATCATCATCCGTCCTTTATTTACCTTATTCGCCTTTCCTCTCAACATCTAAAACATGTGCACGATGACAAGCAAGATAACAAGATAACAAACAATATTCTCAGAGTTTTAGTATGAATCAGTATCGTACTGCGAGGTGACGCTGGCTAAGTTAACAACACAGATTGACAACCTGGGTTTGGTTTGGTTTGGATTGGTTGTTTTGTTTTATGGCATATCAACCTTTTTCGGGTTATTTAATGCCGAATCCGGTTATTTTGTTAAAAGTTTTTATGCTTCAAGTCCTTTATATCTCCAAATATTTATTCATGGTGTTTTGTTTAGTTGTTTTGGAGATGAAAATTGTTGTCTTTGTTTTTGGCTTTGCAGAAAATGATTGAGTTTGGCAAAGGGGAAGGAAAAAACAATAACATCAATGTTTGGTACATTTTTGGTCAGGAAGCCGGTATCTTCAGACAGCCTGATCTTGTAGCACCAGTGACAAACTAGTTGTTCCAAGTTCGAATCCAGTTCGTTCCACGAAAATACTTTCACTTAGGATGTTGGTAACCTTCACATGGGCCCTCCTGTAAGTACCAGATGTCTTTCTAGAAAAAATTCTATCGACCAGTGCCAACAATAGAATCATCTGATTCATACGAAATGAATGAGCATCGTACTCGATTCTCTTGTTAGCATTAGTTTCCTCAGTCCTTTCTAGAATCAGGTACTCACAGGAGGGACCACGTAAAGGTTGCCAACATCCAAAGTGAAAGTGGTGATATTGAACCGGCAGGATTCGGACTTGTCACGCCCAGGTCGGTATCCACTTCACTACCGCAGAGCCTTCCATAGCTAAAAAAAATTGATCTAAAACTCAAAGAATCGCCGTCCCAGAACGGATAAAATAAATTCCCTAAACAGAACAGTTTTGCACCACTTTTATGCCCATTTATGAAGATTAAAATCAAGATATACATGCTACTAAACCTCATATCTAGAATCCTTATTTCAATTTTGATTAAAATCCATTACATGATTTTGATTCTAGAAAATGTCTCAAATGTAAGGCTTAAGCTTAAGGGGTCTTAAGAAGAAATTGAAATTCAGGAAATCTTGCTTAATTGGTGTCTAATGACTATGGATCGAATCCAATGCACATCTGAAATATTTGAATTTTCAAATGGGAGGTGAAGTCCATATTATGCTCCCTAAAACTCCTTTAAAATACCCCAAATATAGTGAAATTTGGGGAATATTTATTAGTTGATGTCTAATAACTATTGTTATTTTCACAAAGGGCTTCTACCTCCTCTTCCCCTTTGCATGAAATTAAACTAAATATAGTCCATATTACCCACCCCTTACTCCTAGCAGCTGTGTAACGGTTGTGACCTTGAAGGGCTGATAATAATTAAGACAACTCGGTGGTATATTCACACGAGTGTATTTACAGAAGTACAAAATAGTATGTTACAGAAAGTCTGCATTCGATACTGTGGCTATGACTGCCGATGATAACAGTATTAACTTACTTCTCACCGCAGTAAAAATGTGACACAAGGCCAGAAGGTGGGAAGAATCAAACTAGTGTCCCTAAAGAAGAGACACTCTGGCCTCTTAAAAATAACCTAGGCAGCCCTGTCTACATTCCCATGTTGGGGCGCCTCAGGCAGTTAACAATAAACTAACTCGGCCTCAAAGAGGGGAGTCAAGGCCTAGGAGAGTGGCCCTCATAAGACTACCTAGGATGAATACCTCAGCCTGACAGATAAAAGGCCACCGAAATTGCCCAGTTTCTACCGAACTGATTGTTGAGATCGGATCCTCGACTTGTATATATACCAACACAGAACGGCAAATGACTGCCGCCATGATGGGATTCACTTTCTTCCCACCGCAGGAAGATGTAACACAAGGTCAGAAAAATCAAGCTAGCACCCCTAAAGAAGGGGCACTCTGGTCTCGTAAAAATTGCCTGGGCAACCCCGTCGGCATTCTCCGGTCGGGGTGCCTCAGGCAGTTAGCAATAAACTAACTCCGCCCCAAATAGGAGAGGCAAGGCCTGAGAAGGTGGACTTCCTAGGACTACCCAGGACGAATACCTCAGGCTTACAGATAAAAGGTCACCGAAATGGTCCAGTTTCTGTCAGACTGATTGTTGAGATTGGATCCTCGACTGGTATGTAGACCAACACAGAACGGCAAATGAGTGCCGCCATGACTGCCACAACACTTCATCTTAACTCCATATATAGTGTCTGGAAGAATCCATTTATTCCTGAAATAGGGTCGATCAACATAAAAATTCATAATAAGCTTAGGGAGTAATAAGCGGTTAATTAGTTTAGGGGTGAATCCTATACATACGAGTATATAAACATATACACATACCTAACTTAATATATATAAAGAGATATTTGAGTATAATCTGATCAGTTGCCAAACAAGTAAGACAAGTCAAAAAGATATTGATGAGGGGATATCTTGCACTCCCAACCATATTGCACTAGGGTGACAGTGTGGTTTTGCTTGAGAGAGCAGTGCATTTAGTTTTGTTTAGATAATGAGGGGTGAACTTTCTTAGACGTTAAACATCAGCAGTTGATTTGCAATTTGAGGTCGCAGTTCAGATTATTTCATATTCTGGCAATATATTAAAATTACTGAGCCTTACGCAAATAACCCTAACACTAACCCTAACACTAACCCTAACTCTGCCTCACTCAGACATTTGTGAGATAAACAAATAAAAGAATTGTCCTCATGTTCCGCCACTTTTTATGTGCTTAAGTACCAAATTTGTAGATCCCTTTTTTTATATATATATTTTTTTAGTTTTGATCTATCCAAACTAGGCATATTACCACGGAAGTGTAAGGGGTTACTATGATTGGGGCCAGGTTTATAAGGGCAGGGGTGCAACCTGGGGGGGAGTTAGGCAGCAAGATGTTTGTGTTTTGACAGAAGTGGTTTGAACAATGTAGGTGTTTGTTGGATGTCAAAAACAAACTGCACACAAGTAGACTGTTAGTTGAACCAGTATCTATTTAGTTGTAGCCTCGAGAATGCCCACGTTCCATACAGTTATCCTGATATCATACAACTGTTGATAGAGCAGCTACTCATAGCACTACCTAAGAGTTATGGCTCCTGTACTGCCAGTCAGAAACACTAGCCAGACAAGCTGTAAAACCTGTACCCTCAACTTATAAGAACAAGACTAGTCATGTAGAACTGAGTGACAAACAAGTATACCCAAGAGAAAGAAAGGAAACAAGGCCAAGCACTTGGAGTCTTTGAAGTTTCCCTGTAATGATATCTCCGCACCTGTCACATAGACAAAGAAGGAATGTAAGCCGGGTAATAGGTGGAGCCTATCTACTCCTGAACCTTTTCTGTTTTATTTTTGCAAGTTATTGAAGTGAAGAAACTGATGCATTTATAGAAAATGGATAAAATTCAGAACCGGGTACACTTTTGTAGTAGCGAAGGCAACAATACATGACCGTGGCTTTCAACTAATCTCCTATCCACCCTACTTGCTGACTTCCATTTATTTCCAAACATGAAGAAAGATATGGCAGAACGGGACCAAGATTCAGAGTTCTGTGGTAAGTGCATGAACTATTGTTGCCACATATGGACTGGTGCACCAATCACTAGCCTCTTCTTGAACAAAAAGATTTCTAACCTAATAGGTCCTACACTGTCTGCCAAGCTCCAGCTCCTTTCGCATAGTCACATTGTTGCATCCCTGTGTTTGTTTCACAACTACTTCCATGGAATGTGCTCCAATGAACTTACTGCACTTATACCCCTAAACGTAATTACCCACAACTAACCTGACTAGCAACCAAATCCCACCCCTTCACTGTAGAGGTCTTTAGATGCCGGGAGATTTTCTACTCTGATAGCTTCTTTCCTTGGACAGCTGGTGTTTGGAATTCCCTCCCTGCTCTCTGTTTCTCCGACCATACTAATAAGCAGAAATTTAAATATAATGTAAATAAACATCTTGCTGCCTAACTCCCTGACTTGGTTATGCCCTATAAATCTGGTCCCCATCACAGTAGTCCCTTTAGCTTCAGTGGCAATATGCTTTGTTTGGAATTTTCTTCTTTTTCACGTGTCTTTGAAGCATGTGGTCATACAACAGTTTCTCACTTTTTTACGCAGTCCTTTGCATCATTGTTGTACTCTGCAAGATCTTTCAAGCTGCACCGGTTGGACAGTAAAGGGCAGACCAGGCAGTGTTGCATCGTATGGTCCTCCTCTCCACATTCGCCGATGGTTGGGTCAGTTTTGTAGCTCCATTTATTCATAGAAATTTTTGATCACCCCATTCTCATTCTCAGGCGTTTGAGTGTTTTCCATTGGAGCCAGGGTACCTCTAAACTGGGAGAGAGGGCCTCAGAAGGGGGGAGGGATTCCCATGTCAGTAGGAGGGGGGAGGGGCATTCTCTAGCTGTCTGGTCCACAGCTGTAGTCTGGTCTCTTCCTGAAATGTTGTTAGGAGTTCAACATGACTGAGGAAGCTTCTCCTTGACTTCACTCGCTGGATCGTTGGTTAACGTCTATGAAGGAGATAGCGTTCATCACTGATAAGCTTTGTGATCTTTACTCGGCTAGCTGGGATGAACAACAGTAACAAAAAAAGCTCTTTAGCTCTGATGGAAGAAGTGTGTTGGCTTGAAGGGGGACTATGCTAAAAATTAAAGACTGGAATATTTGAGTACGAATGTTTAGATACATGTATGTAAAAATAAGGTTAGAATGGTAAATTTCCACATAAGGTTAAAATTAAGTAGAGTGGAATTTTCCAATTAGAAGTTCAGTCAGAGCTATGTATCCTAGTAGTATTTTTTCTGCCCCTGATATTATCCAAATAGTGAACGCAAAGCCCAGACATACATATATACATACGCATGAAATAAGCACAAATATCAGTATATGTTAATGTCTTACAGCTTACATGGCTGCTCTTGCTTCCTTCAATGTTTGACACATACACAAACACATGAAATAAGAACATACGTTAATTTATTATTGACTAGCTAAAGTACACATCAACACCGTAGTGTTATTGGGCCCAGCATTAAAGTTACCCATAGTGGAGGGTAAATATAAACATGTGTGAAGAAAAAACTTTTATTTATGAAACTAAAATAAAGAAAGGAAGTTATATTTCGCATTAAAAAGGCTACTCCTGGTAATATTAAAACAGTGAATGCAAAGTTTAGGCATACATATATACATACACATGAAATAAGCACATATATCAATATATGTTAATGTCTTACAGCTTACATGGCTGCTCCTGCTTCCTTCAATGTCTTACACATATATACAAACAAGAAATAAACATCTACATTAATTAATCAATTATGTCATATGCAGTTTCTGCTGATATTTTGACATTAGCGTTGCTGTTGTGGACTTCTGCATAGAGATCACAAGATCTGGTCTGCATGAAGTCCTCCTCTGGGGCCGCAGCTATTCATTAACTTGCAGGATTGCAGGTGTTTCCTCCTGACACTGAGAACAGTAAGGCTGAGCAGTTGCATGCGAAGTTGAGGAAGGTTTGTGTGTACAAAGGAATGGTACAGAAGAAATGTTGACACTTTCACTCCATTGAATTAGTGTTGCTGTTGCTTCTTTCAACGTCTTATAGCTTACACATATATACACGCATGAAATGAACGCATACATTAATTTATCATTGACTAGCAGGGCTTCTATCTCTCTTTCTTTCCCCCTCTCCTATTTTCCCTCTTCCTCTCCCCAACCCCCTTTTTCTCATCTGCCCAGCACATTCTTTTCTCTAGACATACACACAGACAACTCTCCTTTATATAGATTACTCGAGGAATGAGTCAGCATTTTCTTTCCAAATTAGTACATTGAAAATTGGCAGAAAAAAACAGCAACTCCATGACGAAACCTGGCCTAGTTGACCCATGAAGAATGAAGAATTTCTTTTAAATTTTAGATAGTATTCACCCAGGGCAACGCCGATCAAAGATATACCAACTTTGTGGGTGTTTGTTTTGTAGTTTTTTACTTTTAGCTGGACACACACACGCACACACATACACACACACACACAGACAACTGTTCTTTATATAATAGACTAGCAGGGGTACCCGGCGTTGCCCGGGGCTCTTTCCCCCCTCCCCGTTTTCCCTCTTCCTCTCTGCAGCCTAGCCCATTTCCTATCTCTGGGCATACACACAGACAGCTCTTCTTGAGGAATAAGTCGGCATTTTATTTCCAAATTAATACATGCAGAACATTGAGAGGGTTACCGGCATTGCCCTGGGTCATAACAAAACAAAATAAAAAGGTTAAAAAGTGTGTGTAACATCTTTATATTAAAACTTCTCGCTATCCCTCTCAATCCGTCTCTCTATCTTTCTCTCTTCCCCGTTGTTTCATTTCCTTTCTAGCAGTGGTACCCGGCGTTGCCCGGGGCCATAAAAAATCAAAATAGAAGAGGCTAAAAGTGTGTGTAACATCTTTATATTAAAACTTCTCGCTACCCCTCTCAATCCGTCTCTCTATCTTTCTCTCTTCCCCCTTTTTCCACTTCCCTTCTCCCCACCCCTCTTTCACCTCTATCCAGCCCATTCCTCTTTAGTGAAAATAATAATAATAATAATGTAAGCCATTCACCTCTCTTTTATATAATAGATAACATTGGAAATGGCTGAAAAACCGACCTCCTTCAACCTCCATGCGAAACCTGGCCCAGTTGACCCCTAAAGAAACAGGCCATTGTAACTTATTAGGAATAGATTGTTAACCAATTTTTTTCTTGCTATGGGAGATAAATTCTGTGCATTTTACTTTTGAAGGCGATTTCGTATGGTGTTACGATTTTGCCAGTCGAACTTAGGGTTAGACATCTAAAAAAATTACTTAACTCTCATAAAATGTTAGAGTGGCTGTAAATGTTTTGCTTTTTCGGGATATTCTCTTCTTTTTGTACCTGAATTTGTTTTTTGTTCTCAAGTTTATATGTGTAATACTAAATGGATTTTAACTCAAAATGATGCCTCATTTAATAATATTTAAAGAAAATAACAACATGAAACCAATCTTAATGTCAATACGTAATCTGCCGGAAGTTAAACTGCATAAGTACCCTGTTAATGTATCTCAATACATATTGAAGGCATATTAAGAACAAGTCGAACACACAACATAGAATTTCAATGGCCGCGATGTGCACACTTTATTGCTAAAATGGGAGGGAGGGAGAACACTTTCTTAGTCCTTCCTAATTGGAGAGTTCTACTAAGGGGATGTTACTGGAGTCATAACATCACATCCCTCTTTTCTAACAAATTGTTGAATCATGCTGATGGAATGTTCATTCACTAAATCGTTTGGGTGGCCTAATTGTGCGGCTAGATCGAGATGTGTGGTTGACTCTTGATTTGTGTCATGTGTTGTGGTTGTGTGTGGGATCTGGTTAGCATGTTGTTTGTGTGTTTTCTGTCTGGTTGATCACCCGATGGGAAGGCTTTGTGTGGGGCCTGCTTCTGCTCTGGGTGTGGGGCTCCTGATGGGACCCTGTGGGGCTTCAGATGGGTAAACATGGGGGCTCATTGAGGCCTGAGATTAGTCTTCCCTCGGGTGATGTCAATTCCTGCAAATTAATTTTCCTGATGGAGTCTGCACCATGTAGGATCTGGGCACCATACATGCTTGTGTAACAACTGCAGGTGACCATTTCTCAGCATCCTTCTCCAGTACTCGAACATGCTGTCCAAGCTGTAGATTGGAGAGATCTCTGGTGTGCGTGTCATAGTATTTCTTTTGTTCCGCTTACCTTTGGTATAGGCAAGTTGTCACTTCCTCTCTTTGTGGTGTGTGGTTGGCACATCTGACTGGGAGATTCCCAACCAACTTCTTGTTGTACAGCATCTCACCAGGGGACTTGATTGTATGGTCTATCGGAGTTGTTTGAAGACATAACAAAACCATGTTCGGGTCACGCCCACTTGAGGTGGCTTTCTGGATAGCCGATTTTATGGTCTGTACACAACGCTCAGCCAGGCCATTTGATTGCAGATATCGGGGTGATGAGGTGCGATGTTCAAAACCCCATTCCTTAGCGAACTGCTTAAAAAGAGCAGAGCTGAAATGTGGGCCATTATTACTGATGACCCTCTTTGGGATTCCTTGTTTCCCAAAAATTTGTCTGGTCAGATCTATGACCTCCTAGCTAGAGAAGTTGTTTAAGTTTCTGACAAATATATATTTGGAGTAATAGTCAACTATCACCATATAGTCAGATCCATTGAAATGGAACAGGTCTGTAACCACTATCTGCCATGGTCTCACAGGAATCTTGTGTAGCATCAGGAGTTCCGCACTCTGCGATTTCTGGTTTTCCTGCCATATATCATATAGTTGGACTGCCCTCTCTATATCCTGTTTATATTATTCCAGAAAACACAACTTTACACTTCTCGATCCCCTGATGTCTATTATAATCCAATCACCCTTGGTTAAGACTCCATTTTCGATGGCCAGCTTGTCCCGATAGGGCCAGTAGGGTCGCATTTTTTTCTAATCTCCCTAACTGTGTCAGGCCAGTCTCACATGATCACATCCCTCAGCTTGCATAGGGTGACATCAGCATTTGAGGCCTGGTGTACTTGTGACAATTTCTCTGCTGAGAACTGTACAAAGTCTACCCTGAGGTCGAGGTTGATTGCTTCCCTGGCTTTCTTGTTGGATAGCCTTGAGAAACCGTCAGCTCGGGCCATTTCCTTACCAGGGAGATAAACGATGGTTAGGTCATAACCCTGTATGCGCAGTAGCATCTGTTGGAGACAAGGTAGAGCTGCTGTCAGGTTCTTCGGATTTAGCATCTCCAGTGATTTGTAATCGCTTTTGACCTAGAATGAGCATCCATATGGGTATGTCTTGAAGCGCTCACATCCAAACACGACTGCTAATAGCTCGTGTTCGATGTTAGCATACTGTTGTTCAGTTTTTGTTAGCGATTTTGATGCAAAAGCTATCGGTTTTCCTTCCTGCAGAAGAGCTACGCCGAGACCTTTGTTTGATGCATCTACCTGGAGCACAATCTGTTTCATTTGGTCAAAGTAGGTTAGAAGCATCTCTCTGCATATAACGTCTTTGATTTGCTGAAGGGGCCTTTAATGACTTGGAGTCCACTTGTACTTGGCACCATTCTTTAGTAGATCTCTCAGGGTTGCTGTGAGACCTGACAGATGCGGGATAAAGGGTGCCATGTAGGTGATGATGCCCAACACCTTTTGTACCTCAGTGACGTTCGTTGGACTGGGTAACTCCTTGATTTCATCCACCTTGCAAGGGTCAAGGTTTATTCCGTTTTCGTTGTATATTGCTCCTAAGAAGTGTATCTGCTTCTGGTAGACTGCACATTTTTCACTAGTGAAAACAAGTTCTTCAGTTCATGCTACTTTCAT